>JAPYZP010001560.1:0-18863 GCA_030522985.1 Torymus sinensis | reverse complement strand
TCTTGAACTTCAAAAATATGTCCCTCTCAATTTTTTCACTCGCGAATATCATAAGTTACACGGGCTCAAAGACCGGTGTATCGTTTATGCCATTTGGCCATTAAAGGGTTAAGTAAAAAAATCTCAGCTTTCTGTTAAGAATACTCGTAAAAAGTTTAAAAAGTTTAGCCATCATTCAGAAAAAAGCCATTTTAGTTTTATTTTCAAAATTTTGAAGTCAAATTTCGTAAATTTTCAAAAACGCTTATAACCATCAGAAATATCTCAAAACAACCTACAAAAATGATCTAGAATATTGTTTTAGGTCGCTGCCAAAAGATGCTATTTTATGCTTGATTTTCGGCCTTCAACAATTAACGTGAAACGCCTCATACATTTCTAACATTTATTTAAACTTTACTAAACTTAGCAATAAAATGAAAAACAAACACTCTAAAAAAAATTACTTTGTCATACAAAAGCTTCTCCCTAAATATTTGGCCTTTGTAAGCCACTTACAGCCCAAACAGATGACTACAGCACCATCAAGGAATTTTCGCCAACCTAGCAAAATGTTATCTACCCATCTGACTCACGTTTCCCCCGCAAAGCGCGCAATCCTTCCACAATGACATTCCACCAGGAAAAAAAAGGAAAAAATGAAAAGAAAAAGACTCCTCACCATGGGTTTGTTTTCCTCGTTGCTGGATTTGCTCTCGCCACTGCTGTTGAGGACTTCCGTCGGCGAACTCTCGCGCTTCTGTCTCTTCTCGCGATCGATGTTGAGCATGCTCTCGCTGCTGTTGCTGTCCGAGTTGCGGCGCTTCCTGCCCCGGCGACCTGACAGCTGCTCCGTGCTTGCGAACTTGCGCAGCGGGGCGCCGCTGCCCTGCTGCTGCAGCGAGCGACGCGTCGCCGGCCGCGCGACCGACGGCTTGTCCCCGGCGCCTAAATAATGCACGGGAGAATGATATAAGTTTCTAGGAGACAGGAGTTCTCGGAACTTTCAAAATGGTTGGAAAATTAATTAATTAAGTTCAGGTTGTTTATTTTAAGAAAGAAAGAAATTTTGATTTATGGGTTTTAAAAGTAAAGAAAATCAATAAGAACGACGATATATCTGTTTGACACTAAAATATTGACCAACCCGATATTTCATAACATTAGCATTAAAAATAGATTGTGGCAGCAATTTACGAGTTTCACAAGTGACGTTTGAAAAGCCCTACCACTTCCCGCCTTATGGGGCTCCATATCGCTAAAGATAGAATTTGTAGGTTATGTATTTTTCTAGAGCACGCTCATTATCGTCCATCTCGCCAACAAAACCACTTCCGAGGCTCCTTCCCCAACGCCACCGAAGCGAAAACCAAACTCACCTTCCATCATACTCCAACCCTTCCGCACCCTCAGAACTGTTTAAAGCAACAATTCGCGACAATGCAGCTCTCCTCTCTTTTTCTCTCGTTCTCAAAACAAACGCCCATCACACATGTGAATTCCGCGAAGTAAATAAACACACACCCGGACACGCGTCTCATCCACAGCCGTGCGTCCCGCTAGCAAACTAACCTGTGGCATTGCTCTCGTCGACGACGCTGGCAATTGTCCTCCGGCGCATCTTGTTGTCGATGAGCGACGGCGAGACCTTTTCCGACTCCAGCTCCGCCGCCGCAGCAGCAGCGGGAAACTCCTCGCGCGACTCGAAGTCCAACTTCTTCGCCGCGCTCGGCGCTACCGCCGCTGCTGCTGCCGCCACCGCTACTTCGTCCTTCTTCTGAGAATCTTCGATCGCCGTGTCCTCCTCCAACGAGGCTGCTGCAGTCGTGGCTGGTGGTGGCGGTGGTGGTGGCAGCGACTTTTCAGAATCGGTTCGCAGACTTGTTGGCGCGCCAGGACTGCCGAGCAGAAATTTTTTCGTTTAGGGTAAAAAAAAAAAAAAAATCTAATAGGCTGACTATAAATAACGAGTGCTGGGGTTCGCAATGGTACTCGCGTGCGTGCTTTCTCGCGAGTTTAAGGTGAACGAACTGTATTTTATTTTTGAAGTTAATAATTTATTTCAGATTTGAGAATTGGAACATGTTCAAGAGTATAGCGTTAGATGCTAGGAAAAGTAGGAAAGTCGCGGGGAATAGGTACTTAAGTGTGTCACGGAACCGTTCAGATTAAACATGGCGAACCTGATAGACGATCTTTGAATCGAACCTTTTTAGTTTTTTAATTTATTCATAAGGTATGCAATAATTGCTACTCGTAATGATTTATAAAGCGGATCATGAAAATCATTCGTAAAAATGAAAAATGGAATAATAATGCGAAATAGGTCAAAATAGGCACGTAGTAATGAGGGTATAACGCCGACTACTCATTAAAATTAATTGAATATAACTGGATATTAAAATGTTAACAACATTGTACCGTTTTTGTACCACGCATTAATAGATTTCATATAGTTTCTCTAAAAGTCTTATTTGTTTTTTTTTTCTTTACTTTGCAAATATGTCTTCCATAATAATCTATGATACTCTCAGATAAGAAGATATAAATTAGAATTACACATATCATCGTTAACTTTATTTGATACTTGTAAAATGGAATTGCATGCAAAAGTAAACATTGATTTGCAAATTTCGATAAAAATATAAAAAACCAAAATATCGAAACAATCAATAAAAAGTATAAGCATTCTCGCAAAAATAATCGATGATAGGTGCCCTGTTTTCCCTTAATTCTGACTAAACTTCGGAATTACCAGTATACAAAATTATAAAAAGTATTTTCTTTGTAAATACATTTCAAAATACGATTTCAGGTACTCACGTCGCTACTTTCTCCTCTTTCTTAACATCTGCTATAGTTTTCATCACATTTTTGAAGTTCGAAGGCGACGATGCCATTGTCGTCGTTGTTGTCTTCGACTCCTCGTTGTTGTTTATCGACGCCTCCTTTTTAGGTATGGGTACTATTTTCGACTTCGCATCGAACCAGTTCTGCAGCTCCTGCGAGTCCTGCGAGTTGGAGACCGAGAGATCGTTGTACAGCGCCGGTATGTCATCCCTGCGCTTCTTCAGCGACTCCTTTTGACGATCCGTCAGTAGGTTGACGTCTATTTTTACGTTGTTCACGATCTCGACAAAGTCCTGAAATGTACAATTTTTTACTCATTAAGATTTATCTTTTATTTTCAAAATTTCCTTTGAATTCTTACAATAAACGTTAACTATTGAATGTTATAAAAAATTACAATACCTGTGAGTTGGGTTCCAGTTCCACGACGGTTTTTTTCTCTATAGTTCCGTTTTGAAGTAAAGACGATGAATTTTTAGGGCTAACCGATTGTCGATTAAGGAAACTTCCGACCGGTTTTATCTGGCCGCTCTTCACTTTCTTTGACTTTTCCTTAAATATCTCAAAGTTTTTCGTTCTCGTCGCCTCTTCTACTTCTTTTAGAACGTCTTCAAGAACCTTGAAAATAATTCAAACAATTGCAATACCATACAAAAAAATTAAGGCAATTGTTATTGCAAACAATTGCAATACCATACAAAAAAATTAGGGCAATTGTTATTGCAAACAATTGCAATACCATACAAAAAAATTAGGGCAATTGTTATTGCAAACAATTGCAATACCATACAAAAAAATCAGCATTTATTTAGTAAATAAGACAATAATTGTTATTGAAAAACGTTCAAAGGTAATACCTTTCTACTATCATCATCAAGAGTCTTCCTTATCTCCAAAAGAGAGTATGCCTCTGAAACCACATTTTTATTTTCATGCAGCATACCATAAGCTATTGTTTTTCTATAGACATTTAGTATATCATAATTTAGCATCTTTTGAAGTTTCTTAAAAAGGCCTACAATGGTGCTCCAGGTATTTGCTATTTCTTCATCAAGACTATACTTATAAGTATTTGCAATCATGCACTCAATCGCGACGTTCACAGCCTTCAGATATGTCAGTGCTTTCTGTGCACTGTGATTAAAAACTCGCAGAAGGAAAGAGGATATGGCTTTGACCATTCTTTCACTGGTAGATCTCTTAGTTTTCAAGCACTGTACTGCCAAATCTCTTAATAAATGTACAAAAGCTGGCACTTCTTTTTCTAGAAGTAAAATAGGAGGTTTTGATTCAGAGAACTACTTACTATGCAAAATTTAGATTGAGTTTTAAAGAAAACTTACCACTGGGTAAATTATCATAATTTACTGCTTTGAGTAAGGCATCAAAACAAAGAACGGCAAAATCACAACATATTTTATTATTATCTAAAGCTTTTATCATTATTCCTGACATTTTTTCTAAAATTTCGTTAGGTTTTACAGATACAATCAACTCTGCTTGAAAGTCGAATTGCATGTATAAGTCTGCCCAAGACTCCGCCATTGTTTTCAGCTATTTAAAATGTAATACATTAAAAATTTATTCAAATTGTTTAAATAAAATAAAAGAAAAATGATATACCTGAATAGCATCATCAGTAAAAACATTTGTAAAAGGATATGCAATAATACTTTCTATTGTTTTAAAATTATGTTTAAGAGTTGTGCCTTCATTGATGTTCTGTGATTCTTCGATATATTTTTTTGTAATTTTAGCAAGAATACACCACATTTCACAAATAGCAAACCTACAAATAATTTATAATATTCATTTTTACATAAATAAAAGAAATTATTAAAAAGATTAGTTTCAACAATTGCTAATACACTCACATATTCGAGTTGTTATTTCTTGCATCATCTAGAATTTTCAATATTTGTTGCAGCAGCTCCATGGTTTGCGGATAATATGCATTTGCATTTTTTGGTTTTATCAAGTGCCATAATAATGTCTCAATAGCTTGGTAATGATCACTAAAACATCAAAATAGTAACGAATTACGATTTACAGTCTAATAAACGTTAAAGTTTTTACATGTATTTTTACATATGTTATAAATACCTTGTGAAATATGCAAAATGATCTGAATGTAAAAATGTTTGTATGAAATCCATCATTGTATTCTCACCAAGACTTATACTGTTTGCAATATTATGGTAATCTTTGAGCACAATGTGAAGCAAAAAATCTCTAATCATAGGTATTTTATGAAAATCATGTTTAATGAATTCAGTAATGACATTCACTATTTCTTTATACATTGAAACCTAAATATCAACATATTACAAAAAAGTGATTTAGTATAGATAATTATATTTATAAATTTATCTGAAATAATATCGCTTACCTTCATTTTATCATATTCTTCAATTCGTTTGATTAAATTTTTCCAAAGAACTTCAGAAATTTCCAAACCTTTTTTAGAATCTTCATTGCGCAATAAAGCCAATGTAAGTACAGATTCACCAAAACAATGAATAAAAATTTTATGATTACTCTCAAAAACTGCATTATTCACTGGGCTAGGTAAAATTTCTTGTACAACACGTAGTGAAACTTTTGGTAAATTTTCTTTCTCTACAATCAATTGCATGAAAGCATCGATAGCAAAAATCTGAGTTGAAGGAAATTTTTTTCCCAAAGAAACATTACTATCTGTTTTCTGAACAAATAAAGGTTTATCACCAAAAGGACCAAAGCATGCATTTAGGAATGGAACCAGAACACTATCAGTGCATTCAGCTATGCTAGGATAAACTTTGTAAATGAGATGCCACCAAACTTCTAGTTTTGTAAGTATCATTGCTTCCGTTTTACTATTTTTGGCAATAAGAGGTACACAAAGTAGCTTTATGCGACGTGTAGTTGCTAATTCACGCTGATCCAATGCAAAGTTGTCGATCAGTAATTTCCAAGATAAGAAGGCTTGCCTGAAAATTATAAAAAAAAAAAAAAATTAATTATTACATTATGTGATATTTAGAAACTTTATTAAAGTCAAAATTTGATGCAATTTTTGTTATAAATTTTATATTTAAAAGATTATTTATAATTTTATTTTATATTCAAATCTCATTGATGTAAGGAATCACATACAATATTTATTTTCCTAAATTAAGATTACAATTATAATTCTTTAAGAATAATCTATACTTACTCTCTAATCACATTATATATTTATTTGTACAGCATTTGTATGCATAAAAAAAAAATTGTTTACCCTGAGTATTATAAATAGTATCTTAGTTTAATTATTTATTTCTTACTTTAGAATTATGAATAGAAAATAATCATTGACTTCAAATAAATATTTAATAATTATTAAAATACTTCTAAATAAATTACTTTTTAATTAATTTAAAATTTATTACCTTCGGTTGGGATCTGCTGATTTAAAAGCAAGTTCTTCAACTTTCAAAAGACTGTTCACTAAGCCAGAGCCTCGATGTAAATCAGTACCAATAAGGGCAATGCTGCATTCCCACAAAGCAGCCCAATCCATATCAGTGTTATTTACTAATAAAGACATTCGTTTACAATAGATTTTTTGAAGAGTTTCTTTATATTTTTCCCAAATGTCTCGTAATGATGCCTTTGTATGCGGCCCTAGCTCACGTTTTACAGCCTGTTGTAAAACAACAATACTATGCACTCTCTGTCTACGGTGACCCATGTAGGCAAGAATTATAACATTTTCCATAATGAATTTATAAAATTCCTTGTAGCATAATCTTAAAGTAAGTAGAGTACACATTCTTTTAACTAATTCCAGTGTCTTCTCCACTATCTTTTCTTCAACTTCATCAGTTTCATTTAAAGTTTCATCTTCTGCTTTTTTTAATAATGCTACATTTTCTACATTTTCCGATAAAAGCCAAGTCATTTTCTTTGGCTGAATTGACTCCATACAACTTCTTAAAAAATCTAATACCGATGCACTACTAGCAATAATTGCTATGGTTTCATCTTTTAAAATGCTTAAAGATACAAGTATCTTAAGTCTAAAAATTTTTAAATACAAATATTAAAATCATTTAGTTTAAATATTTTATGGAAAATTATTGATATAAGAAAATGCAAACCTTTTTTTTCTATTAATTTGTAAAATTGACTGAAAAAAATCAAAGTTTTTGTTTTTGGTTTCTGGTAAAACCACATCAAGAGTGCGACATGCCTCAAGGTGGAGTCTTTCATCATCCTGAACACTTGCCTCAATGATTGAACTGCAAAGTTCACAAAATTCTTCATCTTCTAATGTTTTGATAAGTTTTGGATCATCCAAATATGTTCTGCAAGTTAATTAAATTTTTGTTAGGTATTACCGAAGAGGATTCTACTTTGATTTTTTATTATTTCATACTATTAATTATTAAATTAGAATTAAAGCTTTTAGCATATTCTGTAAATTAAATTCTACTCATGGTTACAGCACCTTTTTTTTCATTTATGAAAGCACATTTTAAAATAAAGAAATAAAGAATTGCACTCATCAATTGATAAATGTATTACTCTATTAAAATAATACTATTATTATTGAATAAGAATTTAAATATTGATCAATTTTGATACTAGCAACAAAATTTCAAAGCACAAAGCCAATTTGTATTGAAAATCAATACTTAAATGAACTATACTACACTACAACCTCCACATTATGTTGCCATGGACAACATTTTAATATGGTCAAAATTAAATGAATTTGTGTTGAAACATGCTTTAAAAATGTTATACAAGTTATAGCAAGATTTGTATCATCATCTCAGATTTCAATATTGTCTCGGTAGTTCCTTTTATCACTTACTTAATTGTTTATTGGAATCATAAAGAAAACTTCATTGAATTATATTCTTTAGTAAGTAAGCACATACTTCATTAAAGGAAGCAATATAGTTATGGAGAAAATAATAATTGTATAATACATGTATTCAATTGAAGTAAATTATTTATAATATCAAAATAATGCCAGTGAGACTCAAATACAATAAAAATAATGTTTATTATCAAAGTTGACAACTAACAATATGAAATAGTATATATCTAAAAAAGCTATTTTATAATCCACTGTGTTACATAAAGTGAAAATATCTATCAAATATCTTAAGAGATAAACTGTAAATTGATTATTTAAAAATATTTGCAAACAACGATATACTAATATGAAAATTCATTTCTAAACCACTACTGTGAAGCAATTGAAGTCACTGAAAATAGAAATGAATTATCTTCTTCATACCATCAACTGACAAACTTGTCCAAAGCTAGAAGATTACCAATTTATCTATCCAGCTATCTTTTCTTCAACTATTTAAGGTGTACCGATATCCACCTCTTGCAAAAATGAACATTAGAAAATACCAAGCGACAAACAAACGGGTCAAAACTTACGAATACATGTTGAATCCTGCAAGATAAAAATCTGCGTCACGATCAACAAACTGTATTGCCGCCGACGCCTCGACGGCTTGACGCAACCCGCGCTCCGAAAACTCCGGAAGACGATAGCTAACTCAACGACGGAAAACGCAATTTTCCGCAATCTCCCTAAAGTTACTCAACCACCCGAGAACAAAAGGATCTTCGGGATGCGACGATCGATGGCAATTACGGAACTCGTCCCAAGCCCAAGCCAAATTGGAATGTGCGCGAAAGAGAGAGTGGAAGAGAGAGAGAGAGAGAGAGAGAGCAAAAAATCGCGGGGGAAGAGAGTCATCGGACCTAGCGCGCGCACGCACGCATGCACAAAGGCCCTCTCGTTCCCTCCTCTCCTCACCCCATCGCTGCGAGCAAGCTACACGTACCTTCGAAGGGAGGTTAGACTCTGCACCCTGGACTCCGACGAGGCCGCGTCCCGGAACGCCCGTACGGTCCTCTGGAGCGGACTCCCGGCTGCCATCGCTGCTGCTTCTTCGTCTCACACTGCTCAGCTAAGTATAAACGTGATAATCCTCCTCGCCACTCCTCTCTTCTCTCTCGCCGCGCGCGGGAAGCTCTCGCGCCGCGCTGCTGCTGAAGGGCCCTGACTGTATAGGTATGGCGCGTTCGCAGCACTGCGACTGCTGCAGCAGGCAGTACGCCACACTTTTTTGTTTTCGCGCGCGCGCGCGATCGCTGCCCCGACTGGAGGTTAGAGGCGCCGCGGCACGAGAGAAACACACGAGAGGATGATGCTCACCCGACGGAGTTCGCGCGCGTTTTGCCGTTTTGGAGCGCGTTTTTCCCGCACGAAGCCGAACACAGGCTCAGGATTGGCGGAGAGAAGGTCACGTGGGGTAGGGCGCAGGTGGACTTTTAAAAGCCGATCGAGCGCGTGCGCAGCTGCCGCGGTTGCGGTGTGTGCGTGTGCGGGCAAGGTACGTGCTGACGTGCATACCATCGATGAAAGCCCGATGTTTTTAAGGTTTTTACGCGTTTCCGGATAGGTCGCGCAGGATGGAACGAGTGTTCGTGACGATGTTTGCGTGTTGATCGTTGAGAGTTTTTGATCTTGTTGGTAAGCTTTAATAGGGGGTAGGGGAAGATTGTTTACAGTAAGGTTCTGCCTATTTTAACGTTTTCCGGGAAATGTCAAACGCTATAGCATGTTGCCTTATTCTGATCTGTATTTTGCTTAAATATTTAAGTCAAATTTAGTAATTTTATTTTTGTATATTTCAGAATCTTAATACTGCTATATTAGTGATAAATCTGGTCAATATTTGTATAGTTGCTCAGATATCTACCCGTGATATTTCATAATTTTGAACTCTGAAATCACGTAACTCAACTTTCAGCTTGTACAATCTAAAATGATATATCTCTTACATAAACTACCTTTATGGAGAGATATTGTTTCTAAAAATAATGCAATGAATTTGATACATATTTGGAGGATAGGGTAAAAGCCCCAGGAGTATTCCATCTTTTATGACTTATGACAAACAAACTATCTTAGAATATAAGTTTGTTAACAAATAATATTAAATTTCAATCAGGATGGAAATTGAATCGGGAACTACAAGGTATACAAAATAAAATGGTACCCATTCAAATTATTTTTCTTGAAAAGGAATTCTTTATTTTAATTTCAATAAAAAACGCACACCATTCACAACAATATAAATTCACAGGTATTAAAAAGGCACTATTTGCTTCGCAAAGTCTGGTAACGACGTATGTGACTCGCACTCTAACGAGACACAAAGACTTTCATTAAATTACGCTAAAATTACACTTTGGTTTTGATAATTTAGCAGGGTGATGTTTTGTATTCCGCCTCAACGGGCCCTTCTCGCACTTTAAAATTACACAAATGCTCATTCATAGATAAAATAAACTAACATGCTTTATAATATCATACACTTATTTACACGATTAGTCAGTAGTAATAAAAAATTGTTCAGTCAATCATTATTGCCTCTAGCATCTCAGCTTCAATCTAATTTAAAACTTTCCGCATTCGGTTCAGGTACTCTTAAATACAAATTCTGCTGGATGTCCGTGAAGCGTCGATAGTACGGGTCGTGTGAGAATGCACTGGTTCCACTGTAAACAAATTATATTATTTGTATAATAAAAATATTACATTGGTAGTAAATAGCTTTGAAAATTACAGTGAAAGTAATTTGATTAATGCAGGACCATGAGTGCACAAGATAGCTTTTTATGTTTAATAACCATGGTAATTCAATATCAGGTAACAAAATAGTATTTCACTAATGCTTTCATTTTACATGTACATACTTTACGTAATATATCGCTTTAAAATAAAATTCAATAAACTGCGGGACTTACTTCGCGACGGTCCTCTCTCTGACGGGCGGCGAGTGACCGGCTCCCAAATTTCTCTGCCTCGTGGCGGCCGGGACGACAGGCTCGGGTCTCTCGATATTCCCGAGGACGACGTTGGCACCAACACGCCTACCCGTGCGCCAGCGCAGTATCATCCACTTCATGCGCCGAATACTGATAAGGGCGAAGACGGCGCTTCGGAAGCGAACGATCGGGTTGCGTCTGCGAGAACCGCGACGCGCGTACGTATGCTGGACGTGAGTGAGCTGGGCAAGGAAGGCCATCGTGTTCTCCTCTGCGTGCTGGTAGCCAGCGAGTATGCAGTAGAGATATTTCTTCTGGTAAACGAGCGCCTTGCGACGGCTGTCCGAGCGCAGGTACTTGCCGTAAAAGTGCTGCAACTGTAATGCGGGTATTTTTGAGTTTGGTTTTCGATGAAATGTGTTTGAAGTGTTAGTCTAGTGTGTAACTTACCCTTTCTTCCGCGTCATTCCTGTTTACAGTGGACGACATTGGATAACCTTTCGTTTTTTGCGAGAGCTGGTGCTCCAGAAACCGTATTTGGTCTAAGTACCTCTCATTTTCTTCTCTTACGCATGCTACTCTTTCGTATAAACGCACCTTTTCTTGTGACAGTCTTTCAATAGTTGCATTAAGATCCTACAATCAATCATTTTATATTTCATTTAACATCTAAACCATACATTAAATAATTGTTATAACATTTACCCGCATTTTTTGTAATATTTTAGTAGGTGAGGAATTTTTATGAGGTGACAACATTTCCTTCTTCAGCTCTTCAGCAAGTTCGACTTCTCTTCTCAAATATAGTTTCAATTCATTTTGTTGGTCTGCAACGATTTCTCTCAACTTCTTCTCTTCGACTTTAGCGGCGCTCAATTGTTCGGTGAGCTCCGTCTCGTTATCCGTGAGAGACTCGATACACCTCGTTAACTGAGCTTCACGTTCGGCAGCCTCGGTTAACTGCTCTTTTAGTGTTTTCATATCCACTTGGAAATCTTCCTGCAGTTTCGAACAAAGGTTCTGTTTAAAATTAAACAAATGTAGAAAAGAAATATTAAGGTTTCTATGCAGTTGTTTTGATATTTTGTATTGATCAATGTGAAGCTCTATATGCTAGCTACTGCTTCTGAAGTGACCTACATTACTCGTAACAAGAACGAGTTATTGAATTAGAATGTATCAAATTAAGTTCTCTTTAACATACTATACAATACATAACCTTACAATGGTTTTATATTTAAGTTCTGAATAAAGAAAATAAAAGAAAATAGAAAAGATTTTATGTGAAGACGTATATAACTTTTAAAAAACATACCATGACTTCTTGAGAATTCTTGAGCTCTCGTCTCAGGTTCTTTAGTTCGTCATGTTCACTGGTCTTCTGTTGGTTTCTCTTAGTTTCAGCGTCACTCATAGTCTTGAGGATGGATTTTTGCCAGTCGCACTCCTTTGTCCTAGTTTTGAGCTCCTCCTTAGCCCTGCGAAGGTCCGATTTCATTTGGTCCTTGGCACAGTCTGCGAGATCCAAACTGCTCGTCAATTTCTCAATCTCTGCCTGTGCTTCTTCGTATTGCTTTTGGAGTCGATCTTTTTCGCTCTTTAGTTTCTTAATATCCTCCTTTGTATCATCGTGCCTTCGCTGTTCGGCCTCTAATTTTTCTGTGAGTTTTTTTAACATTGCTTCGAATTCAGCTATGGAGTGTACAAATAAAAGGATGTACAATTCGTAAGCTCAGTTAGAAAAAAAAATATTTAATTGAAATTAAAATGTATATTTTACCTGGCAGCGTATCTTTACTCTGATCCTTCATAGAACTCATGACCTCAAGATTGTGTCGCTCCATAGTTAACCTGTCTCTGACTTCTAGAGCTTCGCACAGTTTGATCCTCAGTTGACTGATCAATTCGGTATCCCTAATCTTATCTTCTTCAGCCATATTCTTTTCCCTTTGAAGTTGTAGATGCAACGATCTCACCAACTGCTTTTGCTTCGCGAGATCCTCTTCCAATTTCGAAATTCTCGATGACTCCTCCTCGGAGTCGGCCTTTAATTGCAATATGCGGTTCTCATATTCGGTGATCTAATATATATCGTTAATATGTCAGATGGGCAATACTTTAATTACCTAATAAAACAACAAATGCTATATTTTTAAATTTTACCTGAGACTTGAGCATTTCTCGCTCGATCTCCAGATCATCCTTCAACCTATTCAGCTGTCCAATCTCCTTGTTCGCCTGCTTGAGGTCAGCGCACTTCTTGAATACATCTTCAGGCTCGCTATCGATGACGTTCATCAGCTGTTGGTCAAGTCTGGCGGAAAGATTGAGCTCCCGCTTGACCATTTCAGCAATGTCATTGTCCTCATCAGCGCGCCTCGACAAGCTGAGCATCTCCACCTCCGTTGTCAACTTGGCTATCTCCTCCGAAAGCTCGACGTTGTTCTTGCGCTCGTCCTTCAATTTGCGACGCAGTTCTACTACGTTACCCGATTCCTTCATCTTATTTTGGATGGTTTCGAGCGCACGGTGTAGGCTCTTACTGTCGTCACTCATCTGTCGGATCACCTTATCCTTTTCCTTGAATTTAAAGGGTTTGTATTGACACAATTGCAAAAACTGAAACGGAGGAAAGGTTCGAGATGTTGGTAAGGAAGCGTTAGTGGGGAAAGGAAATACGTTAGTGGTCGTTGCATGAAAAAGGCGGTTATTGGTTATTAATTATTTTTGTTATATACCGTTATAAAAGCAAATCAAATAATAAATAAAAATAAAAAATGTATTTCTTAAATGATTATCGTACTCACCTTGAGATATTCTTGCAAATGATAAATTTCTTGGTCTTTTTCACTAGGTGAAGAACCTCCCGATAAACTACTTCTTCTCGCGATCTCTTCTAACCTACGGATCATTTGATCGCGACTATTTAGCCCTTCACTCAATCTTTGAATTTCTCTTTGACACTCTGCTATTTCCTGTTGGTACTCATCAAATTTCTGGCGGCATTCGTATAGATTCTTGTTTTCATTTTCAATTTCCGTATTACGAGTTTGCAGCGTTTCAATGGTAATGTCTTTCTCGGAAATGATCTCCTTTAAGTTGTTGATTTCTTTGAGCTTCTCCTGCAGAGTAGCATCATTACGTTTGCTGCGCATCGATTCCTCATACAAAATTTTTTCATTCGACTGAAAATGAATATTAAATTGATTGTATTTTCCTATTCCTTATTGTATTTTCAATGCCGTTCGTACAGTGCATTGATGAAAATGATATGCATAAAAATATTGACTCACTAAACATGCTGAATTTATTGATCAATCAATTTAATAAAGACTTTGATATATATATATATATTTAACCTTGTTACGTATTAAAAAAGTATGCGAATTATATCTAATATTATTTTTAAAGTAATATTTTAGTTGTAATATCGTTAAAAAATTTATTATTAAGTAACTCGTTATTTCTATTTTTGTTTGCACTACATAAAATTAAAACATTTATATCTGCATTTATTACCTTGATCCTCTCTCTATACTCTTCCAACTCTTCTGTCCTCAGTTTAAGCACATTTTCAACCTCCTCGAGATCCTTCTGAATCTTGCCCTCATTGTCCCTCGTCTTCTCATACTCGACCTTGTAGAATAGTCTATCCTGGTTCAGTGACTCAATGTTCTCCTGTAGCTGTTCGAGATTATTTTGTATCTCAAGCAACTCGGCGTCTCTTTGCTCGAGAGCTGCGGTCTTAATAGCCAGTTGTTGCTTCATATCGAAGATATTAAGCTCGAGCTCCTGAATTTGCTGCATCGTCAGGAGTTCCTTAGGTACTGCAGGTTCGTTGGCTACGCGCGGCACGCTGCTGACCCGGCCGTGGCGCGGGCATAGGTAACCGTTCGGGTCCTCTGAGCTTACAGAGTCTTCCTGGGTTTCATCTGTGTCGGGCGTGGGTGAAACGCGGGCCAATGGTACTTGTTCATGAGATTGCATTTGCAGGGAGTCCATCTGAAAAAATGGTATTTTAGATATCTTATTTATTAATTTATCAAACTTTACCAATCAACAAAAGGTCAAAAAATCTTGAAAAAAAAAAAATGTCATGGAAATCAATCAATTAGGTAGACGTATAAAATTAATGTCTTTGTTTACAATTTTTCCAAATATCTTATTAAGAAATACTTAGGTACAGAAAAAAAACGAAAAAAAATATATATAATGAAAAAATAAAAGAAGAGACTAGATTTCATCTGACAAATTACAATAAAAATTCAAAAGTAATCATGAGAAATTGTGAAGCACAAACTCACCTCCTTCGAAACTTCAATAAAGTTCGAATGCACAATATCCGAAGTTTGACTGGACGATCCGAGCTCCAACCTGGGCACCTTTGGCGTATCCGTAATAGGCTGGGAGTAGTCTACCACATCTCGCTTCTGCTGCATATTCGTCGACGACGGCACCGGCAGCTTGAAGTGCACATTGGAAACGTTCTGCCTGGTATAATTCGAGCCATCCCTGATCGCTTCGGACGACGACGCCTCCTCGCACTCGGAGTTGATGGAGAGTATATCGCTCAAAGTCCTCGCGCTGTTCTTCTGGTGCTCGTGCTGTCGTAACATCTCACGCAGCTGCGGCTCATCGAGGGATAGGTAGACCTCGAGCTGCTTCTCGCGCTGGGCTAGAAGCTCGTGCAGGTGGTCGATCTCCGCGTTTTTCTCCGCCAGCATCGAGTCGATCAGCTGCGGTATGTTGTTCTGGGATTTCTCCTGGCTGTTTAACTTTATCTGGAGGACTTGGTTTTCGTCTTCGACAACTTCCAGCTTGTTCTTTAACTTCTGCAGAACGTCGTTCTCCGACTGCACTACGTTCGCTATCTCGTTCTCCTTCTCGCCGAGTATCCGGTTCACGCGGTCGAGCTGGGTCCTAATTTCCCTCAGCTATACAACAACAAAAAACATTATTAATTACACATTAAACTCTTCCCTATTAATGAAACTTAAAAAAAAAAATGCTCCAGCATCCTACCTCCATATCCTTCTCGGCGAGCGCGCGCTCGGCGATCGCTAGCTTATCATTGGCGTCGAATAACTGTGACTCCAAGCGCGATGTGGCCTGACGCTCGGCGAACGGCGCGTTCTGCTTCTGCTGCTCTAGTCTAGCGCGCAGCGTCTCTATTTGGAAGAGCTGCTCGGACGTCGTCTGCTGCAGTATTTCTTGCTCGGCCTGCAGCTCCTCGTTTTGCGTCTGCGAATTATAATGCGGAGAGGTGTGGAGTTATAGGTATAAGGATTTTTACGTTTGGCGCGTTAACAAGGATGAACTAGATTTCACGCGAGGAAACGCGTATAGAGGTGCAGTTGTAAGGTAGGATGTATTTCTAGCGTGATTCGATGCACTCAAGTCGTGTTACTTTATATGCGCTCAGATGTGGAAAAGTATATTTATGAACCTTACTGGATCCGGATATACCCACATATTAATGGGGAGGTGCATAAAAATTCGTTAAAAAAAAAACTTTTAATTTCATATACTAAAGAATGTGTAAGCTTTTTTGTTTGCTATTATAACAATCATAAAAACTTTGAATTTCAAGTACATTTCTTTTTGAATCTAGGAAGACTTTATTTAAGGCTATATAGAATAACTTTGTATCTATTAAAAAAATTCCTTAATCGAATAAAAAAAATAATTTTCATTAAAAGTAATCAATCTCTCGATCATCGATCTAATTTGCTTTGGTCAAAAATTCGGTTGCAACTTGCAATCCTATCCAAATGTATACAATAACACTTATAAAACAATTGAAAAACAACGAAAACAAAACACTATCAGCCCAACCCACCTGAATGCCGGACAGCTGTAGATCCAGATCCTTGAGTCTCTTCAGCGCCACGTCTTCAGCCCTGAAGTGCTTCAGCAGCGTGTCCTTGAGCTTCAGCACGTGGTCGAGGGGCAGTACAGGCGGCGAGGTCGGATCGTCGGGCGTCGGGCATCGGGCCGCGTCGATCTGCTCGCGTATGGAGACGTCCTCGCTCGGCTGACTGAGGCTGAGACTCGAGCCGCACACGTGCAGCGACTCCAGCTCGCGCGTCTTGCGGTCCAATTGCGATTGGAGCTCGCGGATCTCCAGCCGGAGCTGCTTTAAGGCCGACGAGTTGGCGGTTAGCTGCTCGGAGCTCAGCTGGTGCTTGCGCAGCTCCTCCTGCGCGAGAGATGCGGGTGAGGAAGTTCGTGTTATGTTTGCCGTAATGGGATTTATTTTTAGGTAGTAAAATAGTTAAGTTTAGTAGTGAAAACGAATTTTCGTAATTTCTTATTATGTTTCGACTAATACATTATTTTCATGTACTGCTTTTAGCTGAAGTTATTTAAGAAAAAAAAATGTTATTTTGAGTATCAAAAGTGGTACGGATGGCATACCGCAGCTTACCACAGGCGTGAAATACCTCTTAAAAGTTCTTTCTTTGACGACGTTTTTCATTATTTTACTCGCTACTACTGATCGAAACTATTGAAATTCGTTTACAAGCTAACAATAACCGGACATTTAAACAATTTCACATTGTACACGAGAATAAACAACACCAATATAAATTTCTTCGAGATCTTCGTTACAGTTGTAACACTCTCTACGATATATATGCGTATAAACTGACAGCGTACGAGATAATCTATGGTTATACGCGAGCTAGATATTCTAAATCTTGCGTTATCTCAAAGGTCACGTCTAAATCTTTTTTTTTCCGCTGATTGTTGCACCAATCGCTCAGTAGTATTCATCTTATAACTCGAAGATTAGTCAGTCACATTCCGTATGGTTAATGTGGTGCATCGAAACAGTTAAGTAAAGTCTGTATTTTTTTTTTTATTAAAAAATATACACGTTTTTGTTAAATTATAGAGTGAATTTAACTTTAAGAAATTATTCAATCATTGCAATGTCTGAGAATTTACAAAACATTAACGTTTTTGGTGATCTGCTTACTTACATGTTAATTAACACAATGTACATGCAAGAAGAGACTGAATTAAAATCCATATCAAACTATCGCCTAGTGTTATCTATCGCGACAATCGAGAAAAACTTACGACAGACATAAAAGGAAAGTACCTGCAAGTGTCCAATGTGATCGCTCAGCTCGGCATTCTCATTGCCGTTCTTGACGACCTCGAGCTCGTGGGCGAGCTCCTGCTGGTTCTTGGTCTGGGCGACGATGACCTCCTCGAGCTGCTCGATTTGCACGCTGAGCAAATCCTCCTTCTCGGCCCTCCCCTGGACCTGGTGCTCGAGGTCGGCAATGACGTTGCGCAGGTCGCGGATCTTGATGAGAGCCTCTTCCAGCTCGGCGTCGCGCTCGGCACGGCCGACTTCCAGCTCGCGTACCTGCATCGTCAGCGCTTCCACCTGTGCGAGTGGCACGGCACGAGGGCAGGAGGAAGATAGAGAAAGATTTACGTGAATATATGGGCGATGGTTCGGGACATTATATGTGACCATGTCAGAGCTGCGACAATTAAAGCGCCGGGGAGGTATGTTATGTGGGTGTCGGGGTATCTCTCTTATGGGTGCATGCATTTTAATGGCAGTGTAGATGTGCGTGTGCTGTGTGCTCGTATCTGAGTAACTGTTTTTTTTATTTATTTGTCTATTGGTTGTGCGCGAGTTTTATGGTGGAGTACGTGTGATGAGATAAAATGCATTGTTGGCGTTATTTCAAGGGAAAATTTTAGAAATTATAGCCATGTAAACGCTATTTTAAATTTGTAAATTGTTCGATTCCGAGAAACCTGTTATCAGGACTCTGCTCTGATTTTATTGATAATTGTTATATCGATATAACGTAAGTAAGAAAGTACATTTATGTATTTATTTATTTGTTGTAGGGGTTCAATGATTAAGTATGTGGATCATTAGTTGTCGATATTTGAAAACATTTGTAGAGAATGAGCGTAGATATTTTTTTCATATATATAACAAAATAATGTTCGTGACTCGGCCCTAAGATTTCACGCCCTCGTGTGATCGAGCGACACTCCTCGATCTGTGAATTCGCATTTTAAAATGCAAATATTACAACATACGCACTGTTAGATTGGAATAACAAAACATTTCATACGAAAAAAAAAACAAAATAAAAACGGTTAATTAATTAGTAGCTGAAATTATTTACAACGAAAAACATTTTAGCAATTGCTTCAATAAA
>JAPYZP010001559.1:0-16094 GCA_030522985.1 Torymus sinensis | reverse complement strand
AGAGAGAGAGAGAGAGCGAGACAGAGAGAGAGAGAGAGCGAGAGAGAGAGAGAGCGAGACAGAGAGAGAGAGAGAGAGAGAGAGAGAGAGAGAGAGAGAGAGAGAGAGAGAGAGAGAGAGAGAGAGAGAGCGAAAGGGCAGAGGGGGGGAGAGAGGGAGAGAGAGAGAGAGAGAGAGAGAGAGAGAGAGAGAGAGAGAGAGTTCACACTGAATGAGGGATTGACTTGAGTTTTTTCCGGCCATTCGAAGGATTGATGCTTCCCTTATGTAAGGGGATCAGTCGCTGAAGGACACGGGTTTTCTTATAAGTGATTTTGTGAAATGGGTGTGTCACTCCTTTCGCGTTAACCATGTAAATCGCGAGATATATTTACTTATAATTGAGGGTGCGGCTGGAAAAAGGGCACATAACTCATTTAAATTGTACAGAGGTTGTGCCCCTTTTCCAGCCGCACCCTCAATTATGGAAAAATTAATATATTATCTATCTTCTAGCAAAAGCATTTCAAAAAATTAAAAGAATCTTCCAATTATTTTTACAAATTTTCTTTGTTTAAGTCCAAACAAAGGCAAGAACGTTACGTTTTACTCATAGTTAAAGTTTTATTGCTTTAAAATCAATACCTATTTTTCAAAAGAGTTAATTTATTAGTATTATTTTCTGTTATAGAGAAGGAAATAAATTGTTGCTAGTTGAATTTTCTAATCAAACTATGTTTATCATTTTGATAATGCCTGATTGATCATTAAAATATTAGTTAATTAATTATATTATTATTATTATTCATTATATTTTTCTTTAAAGATGACCTCATATTTATTTCTTCATTTTAAACATTCTTATACTTAGAAGAATCGTATCAAACAATTGAAAAATGCACTTTCTGTAATTGGTAAAATTATTTTCGTTTTCTTAAAAACCTTATTCATGATAAAGGTGACTGATAATTTTCTGCTTATTGAATGACATAATGAATTTACTAAGCACGTGCATTTTTATTAATATTTAAAAACTGTTGAATCATATCTAATGTAACTTTTAAACAATCAAGATTTCCAACTAATTATATAAAATAATTAATTCATTGATTATACAATAAATTAACTAAATATTAGATATTTGAAAAAAATTTAATGTATTAAATTAGTTACAAAGTCTGAAAATGTATAACTTATACGTCTGAATTCTTCTTTTACAATAAACCTGACGTATCTCCCAATTTGGAATAAATTAGTTGCACTATAAAATTATAATCAGACTTTTAAGACTCTGCTTGGCGAATCCAAGAAGCCTCATTGACTTTCATAAGCAAATAAAGCTACAATATAAATTATACTTCCCAGTTATGTAACATGTAAATTAAATAATATCATTACATTCTACCACTCGATCGCCGTAACGTAATAATAATTCATATTTGTTCAATATCCGCTTTCCTCAAAAACATTTAAGCGCGAAAATCTAGAAGCTTTCAATAAAAAATCCGTTAAACCGACGGAAACCCAACAGAAATGTCAAGTACGCCAATTAATCGCGATGCATTGCGCGCTGCACCTACACGTACATCAAACGCGAGTTGCTTCCCAATGCGTCGCATGACGCCGTGCCGGCACGATAAACAATGCCGACGCGTAACCACACGGCCGCGCAGTCATTGACAGCGACCACGAAAAACCAACAGTGACGGGAAGATTGAATAAGTTCCGGCCGCTGTAGGCCGGAAAACTTTTTCAATGAAAAAAACGCGATTCAACGAAAGTTTATGCATGTTTACAAAAAATTCATTTACTTAATTACCTCTTCTTCTCATCCCCGAGTTAATGCTTAAACTTGTAATAAAACAATATATCTAAGAAAATTTAAGAAATCTTACAAAACGAAAAATCTGCGAATTATCGCATACAGTTTAAAAAACAGTTCGCACGGAATTTGCATCGCAAACGGACAAACGCGCGAATGCACGCGCGAATCAAGAGCGCACGTGTCGCCGGAGAACACACGTGATGACGAGAGAGTTTGTCTGGCCAGAAAGTTATCGGTCGAAATGACTGCACGGATGAGTGGATAAGTCCCGAATGCCGTTTACTTTTATGACAGATAGATAAGAAAATGATCGGTTATTTTGGTTATCGCAAAAGTTATTTGCTGTTGTGTATATTGTATTTTACACAATACCCTGAATAAATATGTTATTTTAGTATGAATTCATAATATTAATAAATATATGCGCTGATTGTACAAGACACATCTCGGTAATTAGGACGAATACATATTGTTTTTTTATTTATTTAAAGTACACGTCGATACAATAATTAATTTGCTAAAAGATTAAAATATGTAGGTTATTGAAAATTATCGCTTGTACTTTTACTTTCTTTGAATAAAACAAATAAGAACTTTACGAACGTCAATGTCAATGTAAACTTATGAAAAATGAAATAACTGTATAAATTTATTTTTGGAAGCTTTATGAATATTAGTTGGTATTTGTTACAAAACAATTAAAAAAAAATATAGCTTGCCATACAAAACTGTAAATCGATTTTTGAGCATTTAAAAGGCTGCGTTATAATTACAATTATACATAAGTTTGAATCGCTAAAAATCATCAAGTACTTTTGACGGTTGAAATATTTTAGAGTTGAATAATTTCATTACAAAAGTGTAGTACAGTTGATACTTATTTGACTTTATTTCATTGATTTTTTCGTATTAATACCTTTTTAAAAACGATAACGAAAACATTTGTGAGGTATTAAAATTAATTTTCACTGCCTTCATTATTCAATTATACATCTTACGGGTGCAACGTTTATCTCTGTTATTACGTTTATACTACGCAATTTTTCTATTGCGTTGTTGTTAACTTGTTTACCTATTGTAAAGTGACCCTAACAATGGTTTTAATGATTATAATAACTGTGTAATTACCTATATAAAATTAGTTATATTTTCGCAAGAATAATCATTAAATTTTTCCATAGAAATTGTGTAAATTTTGCACGTAAAATAAACATGCTCAAGTTACATAATAGACTATCAGATACTAACAATAAGAGTTAAAATTGAAGCACTGTAAATATAATTAACTTACGAATCTTGACAGTTAAATATTTGTCAAAGTATTAAATCTGACTTACTGAGCGATATAGGTGTCATTTGCTAAAACGAGATGCTATCAAAGCAAGTTTTATTACATTCAATTGAGATGCTGAATAGGGCCATTAATGGTGTCAAGTAGATAATGTGACAGACTATCGAGACATTGTAAGTTTCAAATGTTGTATACGATGATTTATGTTTTTACAATGTAGGTGGTTCAATACTGGAAATGTGGAAGTAGATAAACTAATTTCAAAGATTAAATAATGATATTAAAATCATTATTTCAGTGTTATCTTGTTTATTATGAGATTTTTTTGCCAATAAGATACCTTGATCTGACATCTGAAGCGATTTTTTTTAATTTTTCCATAAAAAGCGAATACCTTCTACTAGACAAAAATTTACTTTTCCCAATAAATATAAAAATGCTATGTTAAAAACATTTAAGCTATCAAATTTTTCGAACTGATGTAATTTCTTCGCGTTTCGAAAGTCTTGTTCAATAAATATTTCATTTGATGTAGTTTGATTTCCGTATAAATCGATCATTAATATGGATTTCAGTATGTACAATTTGCCGCAGATGCGTTTGTGTTATATTTTTATTACTTAAACAAGTGTTTTCCTTCACAAAATTCATTTTAAAGTTAGCTGCATGCAGACGAGGAATTTTAAATAAAAGAAAAAAATATTTCCAATGTATATATTTAAATTGTGTATTCTTAGCACCCAAAACAAATGAGGCTGGCCGCATAAAAAGATCACGCTTCGTAGCTCATTGACCCTATATCCAAGCCCATTGCTTTGACGGACTCGTTATTCACCTGCAATTTTCACTTTAGACGCGATTTTCTCAGGCAGTTAATGACAAATCTCATCACAGCCGCGAAACAAGCGCATCGAGCCCGTCAGTATTGATCCGCTTAATCAGAGGACAAATGAAGTTTCCCCCGTGTAATCCGCTTAGTATGACCTCGACAAAGTGCTTGTCTTCTCCCTTTTTCCGTGAGATTTGTTTTGTAATAGCTCACGAGATTATAATTACTCGAAGGGTGTATTGAGGTTTCTCGATAATCTGAGATTATCGACCGTGTGAACGAGTATTTTCTTTTTTAAATTGGACCGTATCAGAAACCGGGATTTGATGCAAGTGATTTTTAATTATATATGCCAAGAGATTGTTGGAGATTCAAGCATAGTAGATATTTTATATTTTTTCTATGATTTTCATTGATGGATGGATGAACAAAGTTTTGTTATTGCTTCTAACAGAAAATTTTTTTTATTTTAATATTTTTACACATTTTATAGATGTAATTATCACGTAGTTTATGTAATAATTATCTTAATTATCGTATTAATCTCCAAAGAGATTTTAAAGCTTAATAAAAAAAAAATTATCGTGATTATAATAATTAGATAAAGCTGCTATGTTAGATTGAATAATTAACTTACTTTTTAGAAGGAATTATGCAACATTGGCAAAAAAAGATTTAGAAAAAACATGAGACTTCGTCTTTTGTATAAAACTTCAAATGCTTGAAATATTTGTTAATGAAAAATTCCTCATGATTTGATACAGATGCTGACACATTATTGATACATTATTGATACATTACAGATTTGATACATTATTGATACTCTGTGATAAGAGGATTTACGAAAACTGATCAACTTATGATAATTTTAATATATAAGATTTAGATTATGCATATCGCAAATCTAGTCACGAATTATCTACTTCGATAACGTAAATTCTCCGTTGAGGTACACTGACCATCTCACTATCAAGCAAGATCTAAACACGAAGGCGAAATAACGATGACACCTTTGTTTATTCCTGGAATGAGAAATAACAAAATTTCGTTACAGAAATAAAGGTGCCGTCGTTATTTCTCCATCGAACTTTGTACGTTGTATGAGATTACGCAGGACAAGTGAATTCGTTCAAAATGTAAATTAATATTCTTTTTTTATATTAATTGATTTTATATTATCCACGGATGATAAAGTGTTTGTGATGAAGTAGAACTATTAAAAACTTTTAAAATACTTTTAAAACAATAAGCTTAAATTTATTATAACATATGTAAAAAAAAATCATCGCACATTATATTATTGCAAAGCTAAAACGTAAAATAATTTTGACATTTGCAATCTGTCCGAGCAGAGTCGTATTGTTGTACCGTCAGAACCGCGTGACAAAAAGCAGCTGGTAGTTCAGTGATAAGCCATCGGGTTTCATATATTCAGCAGCTCTTCTACGCTTTATCACCCCGTGGCATGATAAATTGACGCGCGAAAAGCGCTCGCCCACTTTCCGAGATTACGAACTCTACATATGCATTGCCATGATTATATTAACCATATGGAGGCTTAATTTGTCTACTGAGGCTTTTCGCGTGTTTACTATTGAGGAATAATTATGACGTTAATTTACTAGCGGAATTATTAGCTGTGTTTGCGATAAGATTTTATAATTATCATTTGATTCATCAGTTTTTACATGCTCGCTATTAGTACACAAATTTACTCAGTTCGTTCACTTTATTTATATTATTGCAATTTTTATTTAGTATAACGATATTTTCGTGCAATATAAATTTGACTTTATTTATTAACTCATTTTTTGCATTTCTCGCTATTTAAAGAAACATAACAATGCTAGGATTTAACGAGCATTCAGTAAAAACTTCTATCCTGTTTTTTTTTTATTTCTAAAGATAAACGAGATAATATTTTGAACAATCAAAAACAATTGAAAAAACCCAAATTACGTATTCGCTCGTTATTTTGTGCTATATCACAGATTTGCCCATATACAAAAAACATCTGTCAAATGTATGTGAGTGAGTGAACAAATGCGCAACAGGTGGAACAAAGTGTCGCCAAAGAAGAATCACGACCATGCAAACGTGAAAAAAAGTTAAATTTTGCCGAATATCGCTGATGCACATCTGTGTATGTATGCTCGAACGACCGCAGACGAGGTAGCAATCGTTACGTCAGAAATTCTTTTTTTAAAGCATTTATCATTCCCACCGATTCTTTGATAACAGTCTACGTTATTGTGATTAAACTTTATTACTTCTATGCTTAATTTCATGATTATTTTATAAGAGTAATTGTTGTGTAATTTTTTACAATTACGTTATTAAAAAACGAAGTATATTACTGACTGAGTAAATTTCACAGTTTCGAGGCTATATTATAGAAGAAGAACTTCGAATTATACAAATTAAGAGTGCGCTATACTACTCTCTAATTTCAAATCAAAATTTCAATTTATTTTTACATAACGGTATTATTACAAAAATGTGAACATTTTCTTCAAAGTTTACACAAAAACAAATTGATATTTTGATTCGATACTGGTATAATATAACTTTCCGATTCGGGACGGTACAGAAATGGTTCTATACTATAATAATTTAAAACTAATATAAAATACTAATAATAAAATAAAATGACCAATCTTCATAATCATTGAAGAAACTATTACAAACTGTAACAAAATTATTACGAAAATGTAATTAAATTATTTTATGAAAGAGAAGACAGACGTTTTTATAAATTTGTTATTCTTAAATTCAAAATTAAACAAATATATCTAATCACATACTTGAAGTTATGTAAATACATGATATTGTTTATCTTTCATAATATTATATACTTGCTTATTATAATATAACATAATAACATTCATTGATTTTAAATGGGAAATTACTATATCTCATCGAATTCCAATAGTTCCAACGCAAAGTATTTGGTCAAATAATAATAAAGCACTATATCTATTCGTAATACCAGTTTGGTAATTGATTAGTAAATAATTTCAATTAATTTTCAGCGAACCTATGTATCTTTGCGAGTGGCGCGATGATGGGCTGGACCAGTCCAGTCCTGTCCAACATGGCGAAAAACGACACAGCATCATTGAGCGACAATCCTTTGGGAGAAGCCATCACGGACGATCAGAGTTCATGGGTCGGCTCTCTTATGACGGTCGGAGCAGTCGCAGGAAGTTTAATTTCCGGATATCTCGGAGAAAGGTAAATTTTTCCGTAAAATAAACCGTGAGTCTCTAAACTCTACCAATATTGCTAACATTTCTTCTGAAAATTTACTTTATTAAAGCTGTATTCTGGTAATTTTTCGTTTGATAATTTTCAACTATTTGAACCACCATAGATTTCATGTATCTAATCTGATGTTACATTATATAATAACAGTTGAAAAAGTTGATTCTTAAAATTCGTAGTTTCGGAGCAAAAAATACTTGTATAAATTCTAGATTATTTAATGAATTTTCGTGTAAATTTTTTAGGTTCGGTCGTAAAAAAGCACTGCTCTTTAGTGCAGTGCCTTATATTATCGGATGGGTTCTAATAGCAAGTGCCAAAAGCCTGGAGCAACTTTACGTGGCTCGATTCATTTTCGGCATCGCCCTTTCGATTGACTTCACTATCGTTCCAATGTACTGCGGTGAAATTGCTGAAGTAAGTATTGCAATAAATTTTACTGTTTTCTATTACGGTAAATTAACGCAAGTCACTGCCTCGAAACTAACATCTTATTATCGATTCTTTCTTTTAGACTAGCATAAGAGGAGTCTTGGGTTCATTCCTGCAACTATTCGTCACCATTGGGCTACTGTATGCCTACGTGATCGGTCCATTCGTTTCCTACCTCGTGTTCTGGATTGCGTGCGGCGCCCTGCCAATTGTCTTCTTTGTTTGCTTTATGTTCATGCCCGAGTCCCCGTACTACCTACTCAGCAAAGGCATGAAGGATGAGGCTACTGAGTCTCTAGCTAAGCTTCGCGGCAAAACCACGAGTGGCGTACAGAAAGAGCTCGATGAAATGCAGGTAAACTTCAGGCTTTTAAATTTTTTATGCCATAAATGTCCACTCGAATAAGATTCAGAATTAAGTGCTGGCGTACCATGCATATCAGAATAAATAAGTCCACAGATTACCTTTTAAACCTTTTGAGAATGAGGCTGGCTGATATGGTCAGACAGTCTACTGATCAATACTGTCGCCAGAAAGTTTAGAGTCAATAACTCTTGTGACGTCCCGCCTATTATTTTTATCTTTAGTTTATTTTATTAAAACTATATAAGCATTTTATTTTATATAATAATTTTAAAATCCTTCTAAAATTATAATTGAATCAGTACATAGATTATGAAACTACACTATGAGTCCATGTGTTCATATTTGTTGGTCAGGTTGATTCATCCATAATTTCTTTCTGAACCCTATTTGTGGACTGGATATTTTAAAAGAGTATGTAGATCAAATCAAATAATTTAATTTTTGTTTACCGGAAATAAATGGCATTAGATACATAATGCAATACTCGATAAAATTAACCAGTTGCGATTGGCATCAGTATATCGAATGCTTTTCATAAATCGGTGAAATGAGAGAACTTACACGTGTCTTTCTGCGTATATAAATATTTATAAATTCAAATGTAATTACTGAATGTTAATTTTGAATGTAAATTCGACTTTTCTCACTTGCTTCGCTCGTGCGAAAAACGTCTCATACGATAAATAATCACCTTCCACACGAGTGTCACAATGTACTATATTATTGGCGATGTTTCGGGAGTTTGTTAACGACTCTAATTTTTATACCTTGAAAGAGAGTTGAGCTTTTTTCGTGAACACAAGTAAATCCAGTATTTAGTTTCTACATAAAGTTGACTGACATTTACAAGAATAAAATACGAATATCTGTATAAACCATCAAATTTATATATCTTCATTATTATTAATAAGTTATATAACAAAATCTAAAATTTAAATTAATGAACTTACAAAATATTAATTAGTCAAAATATACTTTTTGAAATGTTCATAAATAACACTCTTTCTGCAAAGACATAAAATGCTATTTTATGTTAGAAATATAAATCGTATTTGTTTTATGTTGGTGAAATTGTAGTTAGCTTCTCGACTTATGATACTGTATTACTACCACTTGATATTCGTAAAATCGTATTTTAGTTCGGGAAATCGCATTTCCCACAAAAAAACAGTGTGGAAAGTACAAATTTCTTGCATACTATTACAAAAAATATTATAGAGTATTTGAGCATTTTATTAAACTCATGACATATTTCTCTGCTGAGATTTAATTAAATCGCGTACAATGTTTCATGATAGTGAATGATTTAATAGACCACCCGTACCACTGTATCTAATGAATGTAGATTCCAGAACTAACTTTTTCAGGGTCAACTGTCTTCGTGTTTCCTACCAAAGTATGTTTGCACATTGATAGGTTCTTTCAACCACATGTATTAATTTTATACAGAAATTTTTAAGTAACATTGACCTACTAAGTATATTTTCACATTATTTTTTCATTATTCTTTGAGTAACAAGATGCATTGATAACTATTACAAACAAATCAATTGATAAAATTAACACATACATAAAGGGAATAGTTTTTTAAAAACAATTAGTCAAACATTTCACTGAAACTTTTCGAAAAATAAAAACATTTAAAAATATTCTTTATCAAAATCATCAGTTTTGATTGAATGTAACATGTATCACATATCAAAATTATCATCCTATTTTGGATAATTAAGGTCCTCGTTAGATTATCAAAGGTATTAACTGATATGATATTTAACAAATGCAGCACATGTGCTTCTAAATGAGGGTCCTTATTAATTTAAATATTATCAAAAAAGTGAAAATTACACATTTAAACATTAATATAAATGCAGCATGTTGATTATGCGTACCAACAACACATATAAAAGATGATTTTTCAATTTTTTTAGTAATAATGATTGATTAATTAAACAAATAATAAATGCATTTAACAAGGTATTAAATACAGTAAATGTTGTCTTACGATATAAATGTATTTTTTGAGATATTTTTATTGTTGCCGTTTGGCCGTTGAAAAATAAATTTTATGACGTAACACCTCCTATATTTTAAAATAGCACAAAAGCTCCAAGTTCTCTGGCTTTTCATTATATCTGACACTGAAGACATCTCAACAAAGAGAATCAAAAGAACTAAAAATCACCGTTCAGACATACTTGCTGTTTTTCAGTTTACCTTTGTTGAACTAATGCGATAATCTGTTGATAAAAATATTTATTTCCCTGAGAAAATTTTACTCACGTTCGTTCGGCGAAGAATGAAACTAACCGAAAATTCTCTTGAATCGTTCAGGCTGCGGTTGAGCAGGCGTACAGCACGGAGGTGAAGATGACGGACCTATTCACGGTAAAGGCGAACTTCAAGGCGCTGCTCTTCACATGCGCGGCCGTGGGCTTCCAGCAGCTCACGGGCATCAACGTCGTGCTGTTCTACGCGCAGAAGATCTTTACGAGCACCGGCACAACCATCGATCCCGCCGTCTGTACGATCATCATCGGCGTTGTGCAGCTGGCCGCCTCGGGCGTCACCCCCATCGTCGTCGACCGGCTCGGCAGGCGGACACTGCTCTTATTCTCCGGCGTCGGAACCGCAATCGGAACGGTGAGTGTTTTTGGTAATTCGCGTAAGGGTTCAGGATGATATGACTAATGTTTTAAAGGGCCCATAAAATATTACTTTACTCTTTAAAATGCATAAACACGGGAAAAAAATCACATTTCACATAGTTGATTTAACATGGAAACGGCCAGTTACTTCTACTCATTTTACTAGTGCAAAGAAGTTAGATAAGCTTTATTTTTTTCCGTGTAATTAACGTTAAGAATATCGTATTATACAAAGACAGAGTAAGACAATTAACTTATATGCATGTACTAGATCCACTAACAAGTCTTCATTTCGCAATTGAAATCGTTTTTTATGTATACTACCATGAAACTCGATTCTTTCAGCAAAAGTATGAAGAGAGTATATTAATAAATCAATCTATCGGTCTTTAGGAACCTTAATTTAGGAAAATTTAAATTAAATATTGTATCTCATTTCATTCGTTACAAAAGTTTCGATACTTTATGACGCGTCTTTAATGAGTTAGCCATCGCGACGCGTCTTTTTTTTTTAAACCTCGCACATACTTTTAAAACAGCACTAGTAAAAGCATAAAAATTGCAATCTTAGGGGAAGCCCGAACAAGATGATACACCTAAGGAAAACCGATAATAAACAATAACAAAAATGAAATATTTAAAAATAATATACATATGCTACAAATAAGTATTTATAATAACAAAAAAGAAATATATTACGTTGATTAAATCGTAAGAATCAACGCTCAAAATGAATTTTTCCTATGTTATCAACCTGATCAGCGCAGACGCCCAAATCATTTAAGTAGTAAAAAATGTTGTTTTCTACTTATTCTCACTATTGTTTTGGTACCATCTATTATAATATTCAAGAAAATTGGGTGTTTCCCCTAGTTTATGTGCAAGGCCATCGCTCGTTACACCGTGTCGATTCGTCTTACGCGAATCGCGATGATTTTATCGCCACTCTTAAAATTGTCATTATACGAATAAGTCCGCGGACACCCGCATGTCGGTAAATTGAAAATTATAATAGAAAAGTTCATTTTCAGCAAATTTTGCTCATTACCACCGGCCGGTTCTTGAAACTTATCGCGTTTGGGTTTTCCGGAAGTTTCGCAAATATGCGCGCAGCCACCCGCGCGGAATGAACATTTCAAGCGCGCGCACACATACGTGGAACTTTCTATTATGCAACGTGCGGTAACATCTAATGAGCTAAGTGTACCAGACCTCGACTGTAAAATTGTCGCAAATTTGACATTAGCACCTGCTCGCATAATGACAGGATGTCAGACCGCAAATCTAGATTTTGCTGCTAAGCAACAACACTAGGTAGACTTGCGACTGCAGAAGTGTGCAAATTTCACCTATATGATTTATCTTCATAATGCTCTGTTAGATATCATTTAATCTTAAATTATACTATTTTTTGTATTCTCAAAAAAATTCCATTGAATTCATGATTGTAAATAACAAAATTTGTATGTTTATTAATGACTCATAGAAAGTCGCAAGATACTTCCATCAATTGAATACTATTTATTATATAAGTGCACACAGAAATCATGAAGAAATAAATAATCCGCTTGGACTTAATAAAGTCATTGTTAATTATGGTTATCGCCTTAACAATATTGAAATATTAAGTCTTTCAAGAGCAAAGAAAATCCTGTTACATGCAGATAACTATCGGGCATAAGAAGTACTATAGGCACATATCATTACTCTGTTGGTAAAAAAAAAAAAAATATAAACTCATTTGTAACAGTTTTATTAATTTGCAATTTTCATCTCATAAATTTTAAGCACTAGGAATAACTATATGGAACATTCTGAATCTCAAATGACAGTCTTATGAATTAATTATTAAAATTATTATTAAAAATTTGCCATCTACAATAAAATTTCAACAAGCAGCGAAAATTTCAAAAATGCTGTATGTTATTTAATGCACTAACGATTATCATAACAGCTTAACTTATCCTTTGTCCTGTTTTATTTATGCTACAGGGTGTCCTGGGTGTGTACTTCTTCATGAAAAATGAGGATGAGGCCGGTGTGAAGGATCTCGGCTGGCTTCCGATCGCTTCGCTCGTCCTCTTCATGTGCCTTTACTGTATCGGCTGGGGTCCCCTACCCTGGGCCATCATGGGCGAGATGTTCTCAGCAGAGGTGAAGGCCAAGGCCTCGGGAATCACAGTCCTCGTCTGCTGGGCCCTCGCTTTCATTATCACCAAGTACTTCAGCGACGTCGAGCACGCTTTCGGCACGTATACCGCATTCTGGATCTTCACTGTCTGCTGCATTCTCAGCATCGTCTTCACGGTGATGCTACTGCCCGAGACCAAGGGCAAGACCCTCCGACAGATTCAAGACGAGCTCAACGGCGTCAAATCCATGGATTACGAGAATGACGACGAGCTGGGAGAGAACGCGAACAAGTACTGAAGTATTTAAATGTATGTCTGCGCGTGAGTGAGTGCGTGCGTGAGTGTATATGAGGATGACTGCCATTGCAGTTTGCAGTCTGCGTGATGCAGAAGTTCCATTTTCCATTACTGGTATAAGTGCCTGATGACGATGTATTCGAATGTCAGAATTAGGAATTGACGGTTATGTGATATTTATGACACGAATGTCCACGTCTACCTGATTATGCGATGCAATAATCGAATACTTGTTTAGTAATAGTACATTTCGACACGGGGGCGGAAGCTGATTATTTAGCTGATGTGACGTTTTTCGCACAATCGAAGCAAATGAGAAAAGTCACATGAGCTAAAAATTTTTTTGCGCACCGTTTCGAACCGTATTTTATACCACGAGAGCCGAATAATCATATTAAAGTTATGATTTTGAGCTTATAGTGGTATAAAATAATTAATTAAACCTTCAATTTTTGCAAGGACAGATAGACTTAATGGTACTGGTTAGAGATAATTTTACGGAAACTACGAGATACTCTAATGATTCAATCACAAAATACAGAGCATTGGAAAAATGTTGAGATTTAAATTTATTGTGTGTTATTTAAAAGTTCCAATCGGTACCGCTACACATTCAATAGCCCATATAGTAGTAAGATCTCCGTCATTGTTAAAGTTTTAATAATGTTTCGATTGCCGAAATATTTAGAACAATAATGGTATTTTTGTGCAATAAGATACGTAATAGCAATTATATATTAGAAATTCTAATGCACCAAATAATATTTCTGTGAAATTAAACTTTCTATCAGTTTCTCGTGTTATTTGCTACGCACATAAATAATCCAGTAAATATAAAAAAGCTCAAATACTTGCTGGCAACACCTTAGACATTAATTTCGAACAAACGGGTTCTTGAAAATCGTGGAAACCACTCAGTGCAATAATTTCACGAAGCAAACTTCAATTATTATTCTATGTCGTGCATTCTCATTTATTGGTATCGACCTCAGTTTGAATTGAATATGAAATTGCAGCATACTAAAGAACAAAATTCTACACTAATAAAGAAATTCCAAATTGTAAATGGAAAAGTGGGCCATTCGAGTAAAGAATTTTTGATGTATAAACTTAACTGGAGCAAGTATTTATATTACGGTAAATGATGATTATAATAAGCAGATAAGCGATATTTTTTACATGTGTACAAAATAAGGAATGCCAATACGTACAATGTTTTTATTATTTTATCAAACTGGATAACTAGGAAGTAAACTCTACCTCTACTAACTTCAATTAAAGTGACAATAATATTATTCAAAATAAATAGTAATTTGTGTAAACAAAGTAAATATTTCTTTTATAAATGATTAACAATCCAAAATATTTTATAATGTGAATTTCACGTAAATGATAAAATTATAAAGTATTTACTCTTCATTTGCCAAATCAATTTTTATAAATAAAATTCGTTTGTTTAAGCACGTTATAGATCAGCGGTACAAAAACAAAAAATAAAATATAAATCAATTTTGAAATTGATTAAGAATATTTCTACAAAAATTTACTGAGAATACCTTTATCGATCTTTAAAACTTTTTGAAAAATGAGAAATATAATATTTGTGAAAACATCTTATATGTAAACAATTGTTGATATTTTTATATAAATCATATAATTAACTAATAATTTTAAATGCATTTATATATCGCAGTTCCTGCCTTCTTTAAGTATTTACGTTACTATAAAATGTTATTCTTTATACGTTTAAAACTAGTCAAACAGCATAAACATATTATGTTTTAAATAATTTATATTCAGTTATCATAGTTAATGGAAACATTTAATTAGTCTTGAAATTTGGAAGTTATTACACATACAATTTCTGCTTATACAATTTATAAAATTATAAATAAGATGAAAAAATAATGCATTGTGAGTATGTATTTATAATAAATATATTTTAAATGTGTCTACTTCTTTAATTATTAATAATTACAGTATTTTATTCATATAAAATAAGGATTCAAACAAACATATCAAAATGTTATATAGTTTGTACGAAAAACATATGTTACTATTGAATACTAAACACAAATATATTATTATTATCATTGTTACTATTATACAATAAATTATTGAAAATGCAAGAATAAAATTTGTAAATATTTGTCATTTATATTTCTCATCATAATTTCCTGAAAGCCCAATCCTGAAATCATTTTATTTTTATTATTATTCAATCATTATTATTCAATCAATCATAAATTATGCCTTTAAGACTAAAATCGTGTTATGACTATTATGCTACATATATAATAACTTATGTACGTATATAGGTATGTCAATGAAATTCAAACCATATTCTTTACTGTCACTATTTGGTGCTAGAATAACTTCGAGCGATCAGGAATTCAAAGACAAGAAAAACTACGAAAGAAAAAAAAGGGTTACTGAACCAATAGATGGACGATTTACATCTTAATTTATTAATTAATTTTGGTGCAAATATTAATTTTCTTTTACTATTATTATAAAATACGCATCTATTTTTCTTTTAATCATTATATTGTCTATAATGGTGTATTTAAGATTCAAGAGGAATGAGGGACGGCAATGGAATAAACTAAAGCTCATCTCAGCACTAAAAACACAACCCTTTGACCATTTATCTTGCGGTTCTGCTCGGAGATGAGAAAAGCATCAATTTTTCTACTGCTTGCGATAACCCACATCAGGTCTTATATGCATTCATGCTTCAATTTAGGTTCGCTTAAAGAAATCTAACCAATTTTTCTTGTGCTCTTCTGTGTAAGCCTCGCAATTCGGGTCATTCTTACAAACTTTGGCTAGGTGTCCTGTTTGCCCACATCTAAAGTAGGACTTGTCCCCATTGTCCCTGTTACTGCATTTCGCTGCGACATGCCCGAAATATCTTATAGTACCTAGAGATCTCAAGTCTTTCTTCCACTCTGGCGTAGGCGTATGCTATCTTGAGCCTGCCAGTTACTACACTGAGAGAAAAACCGCTGCCACTTCATTGGTACGTAGCTT
>JAPYZP010001558.1:0-16239 GCA_030522985.1 Torymus sinensis | reverse complement strand
TTTGGTATGATTACGTGTAATGTGACAGTTTTTATGTTATATTTCAAAAAATATTCTTGAAGTGGACATTTTAAAAATGAAACTTGTTTATCTGATATGCATGCGCGATTGCACAAACTGTCAAAGCCATGACGCTTTGGTATCTGTTTCTTTTTTTTAATTTAGTTGCTAATTTTGCGAATTTTCATAAGACTAGTGTTAAATTCAAATAGCAATAATTCTGTAACTATATTCTCGTTAATCCAATGAAATTTTGAACAGAACTTTATACTTATGATATTTAATGACTATCAAATTTTGAACAAATTCTCATTTTTTTCATCTTATAGCCAGTACATCCTTTCATGTAAGTATAAACGCCAAGTACCATAACATTTTTTCTTATATCTATGTTTAAAAACGTTTTTTTAACAATATAAAAGGAGGCACATTTGTTTGCGATATTAAAATTTTTTTTATTAACAGGTGCGACAGAAAAGTATATTAATACTGAAGTCTATATTGTGCACAAAAATAGTGAATTCTATTGATCTCATAATTTTTTTAATGAAAAGAGACTAAATTTAAACAAGCTTGTTATTTTCGTATTAAGTATTAAAAAAATTTCATAATATATTGGTTTTTATGCTGGAGAATAATTTTATGTGTTGAAACATAAAAAGACGAATGAAGCTCGTAGTGAATAAAGTGAATAATATAGTTATTGATTATCTGAGGTCAGCTGTTTATTTGCCCTGTTGATGAACGCACGTCACAGAAAACTTGTTTTTGTTTTCTATATATAATAAAAACATACGCAAAATAAAGTGCATAAACAAGTGAATTGTTTGTTGTTCAGTTTTTTTTTACTCTACTCCAATGCCGTAATTCCCATTTGCTAGGATTAATTTTTCAAGTCTACAATTTTGTACAATCTGCAACAAAATTTTTAAATTATACATATATTTTCAAAAAGTGTTTATTTATGTAAATAGTCAAAATTGTATTTGTTTATTTATTTAAATAATGAAATATCTTTAAAACTATTTTTTCGTACAAATATCTTTCAAATGCAGTTCCACCGGAGGTTGCGAAGAGGCGCTGGCTACTAGTTCCGCCAGATAACGGAGGCGCAAATCTACTACAGTACCACAATTCGTGCTTTTTACCAGCAGCTGATTTTGACGAGATCGTTGAACGAACCGTAAGTGTTTCGCCGACTTTTTTTTTTATTGTCTTACTGAAACATATAACGTTTACTCTTATCTCAATTAAAAACGAATAGAGACAGTACTATTGCTTAACTATCCATATAATTTTAAAGATTTACGCTATCACCAATACAATTTAGAGGTCAAAACATTTTTAACCTCCAAATTGCCTCGGGGTCTAAGGGGCGAACAATTCGCATTGCGCCGTTATGTAATAGACAATTCTTACTTCAACTCGAAATAATCGCTTTGCAGGTTGCTAAAACGCCAAAATGCAGTCTCGACGCCTTGCCGTGTCAGTCCCCAAGCTCCTGAAGCGAAACTTCGGAATCGTCGCCCCGGCTCTGCAGAAGGCAACTGACCCGATCCAGCAGTTGTTCCTCGACAAAATCCGGGAATACAAATCCAAAGCCTCGTAAGTTTGCTTAATGCTTGGCTCGTTTATTGTTTATACGAAATTCAGACAAAAAGATGATTTTCATTTTTATGGTAATTTATAACTGGAATGTCAGTTTCATTAATGGAAAAAATATAACATTTTTATTTTTTGAATGAGAATATTAAGAATAGCAGTAGAAGTTACAATTTTATATTAGAAAATATTAGAATTTAACTAAAAAATTTGAAGTTAATTTTTGTATTTTAATATAGTTCAGGTAAAGTTGACATATCTCCTGAGCTCGCAAAGCAACGTCAAACAGAATTGGATAAAATTGCGAAGCAATTTGGAGGTGGAGCAGGGGTTGACATGACAGCTTTCCCCCAATTCAACTTCCCAGGTATGTAATAATGAGAAAAAAGTTAATTAAAAATTAACATCAGAATAACTTTTACATAATTTAATCTTTTTTTTCAGAACCCAAAGTTGAACTTACTCACACTGAAAAATAAGGAATTCTGTTACTTGTAATTATTATAAAGGTATAGAATAAAAACTAATCGTTAAGGTTAAAAGTAATATTTAAATATTTTTCACCTATCCTACTTTTGGAAAATATTCCTTCTGTACAAAAATAATCAATTTACACTTAATAGTATTATTAATTTACATTCTTCAATATAAACTCAATGCTTTCACCTAAAATAGGCATTTGACATCTTGCAGATATTAAGCGAAATATTTTTAATGTTCTCATTAAAGTCTCTCTTGGTGTTAATGTTTTGAAAAATCCAGAACAAGAACAACGAGGACCTACATTATCTTGCTTCACTTCACCACATTTCAAACACTGTACATCTTGTATAATGTAGCCCATACTCTTGCGATTTAAGATGTCTATTAGAGAAAATTCTATTTGTTCATTTTCATAATTTAACTCACAATTTGAACATTTCCATACATGCCTGCAAAGAATAGATACTATTTATAAGAAATATTAATAATAATATGTAATATAAAGTCATACTCAAAATAGTATTTACTTATTTTCATCAACATCTTGATGACTATCTTTACAAAGATCTATGTCTCTAACATGGTTACAGTTTTCACATAAAACTTCCGGTAAAATAAAAGATATACATGGATCTTTCCATTGTGCTTTATCGCTAAAAGCTCCAACGTCTATTAATATTAATAAATTTCGGTGTAAATTGATAACTTCTTCCTTTATTTGAGAATCTAATGACAAAACCTTTGAAAAAAAAGTATGAATAAAAGAATGTTTTTTTTTTTTAAATAAAGAAAAATTATATTTATTGTTTATAATTTTACCTTGCATATAGCTTTTGATAATTCTAAAGCAGGGTTTATAGTTATTTTTGTACTGTTGTTTTCAAAATCTAAATGTGGATATTCTTCCACTGTTAGAACTTTTTCTGGGAATTTTCTATGAATTGATTGAATGTAACTAAAAATATAGTCATATAAAGTTTAATAAATTTTAATAAATAAAGAATATATTTATTATTAAATTCGTAAAGCTTGTAGGTACTCACTGGAATAGTTTCTGAGTCATGTCATCAGTCAAAAGTTTTTTTGCTAGAGTTGTCACTTCTTCTGGTGATTTGGTTTGCATTTCTGTATAAATAGTACCAAAATAGGAAGTAATAGTTTTTGTGAAGGTATATTGGCACATCTCTATGGGTATATATTCGACCATACTCCAATTCATCACTAACTCCGTCTATAACAAATATGAAGAATTATTATATGATACAAAAATAGTTATAAAATTTAACGTTAATTATTCTACATTACTTGATCAGATTCTTGTGTTTCTTCTGTTTCCTCTTCATTTGCCAATTTCTTTCTAATTCCAGCATAATTAGACTAGTTGAAATAAAACTCAATAAATTAAATATTGAAATAATAATTATTCAGTGTGGATTCAAAAAACTTTTTGTGCTTACCAAATCTAGCCAAATCAAATAATCCCAACAATTACGGACCTCGAAGTGAACACTGTGAAACAATTCTTTACTTACAATCGATTGTATAATGAACTGTGTATACCCATACGCATCTTCAGCCTCTCGCTTTTTGGTACTCAATATAATTTTCGTAAAATCGGCATATATTATTGACGAACCCAGTCTTTGTAGTTCCGATATCAATTGCACGAACAACTTTTTCGAAAAATTATGTAACGTGCGTCGCATAGCAGGATCATATAAGAAAGAAGAAGGTGAGCGCAACCACCTAAAATAAATAATTTTGAAGTAAACTATTAAAAGTATTAGCGTACAAAAAATATATTCATCATACCTATAAAAGTGAATAAGGAGAAAGTCGGCAAACGGATTTTTAAAACTGCTCACTTCTTTCAACCAAGTGGCGACCATATTTTTTAAAACACGAAATGCTGGTCCGCATAATGCCGTTTCATCGTAGGAAGGTATTGTCATACCGCCTCCCTCGTTTGCGACCATTTCCTAAATTACAAAGTATTAGCAACAATTGAAGTTCATATACAAATACATTTTACAGTTCTCTTATAAACAGCATACCTGTAACGACACTTGTTGAGCAGCGTGAAATGCAACGTAAGAACTAGTACCGTCAATGTCATTGATATGATTCGCTTGAACCAACGCCGTGACCGCCAAACTTATCACATCTAATTCGAAACAAACGTTAGAATAAGCACCCATATTATTTACAATACAACCACTACTTTCTTCGAAATCTGTCAACAGCCTATAAAAAACAGTTATAGATAGGTAAATTAACAAAAAATTAATTAAAAATAACACTAAAAAGAAAATTTAAATAACCTGCTGTCGTCATTTTCGCTGCCTCCAAAATCTGGTTTTTCCGTTGGTGACCACCATAAAACGAAATTAGCCTTCTGCAAATGTCGAGCGTAAAACAGATCTGCTCCAAATGTTATTACGTCAGTGGGCAAATTTCCCACGGGAGCATAAAAATAGCGCGCCTGCTCGATTAATTGTCGTAACACGTCTTCGCTTTTGAAATAATGCCGAAGCAACATTTTAGCACCAGTTCTTTGCCAATCGAGCGTGTCGTAAAGGTTGTCTAAATCTTGTATGTGAGCCTTTACTACTGGGAATTCATTTAGGTAAGGCATTTTGTTTACTAGCGTTGATGTGACTGTGAATGACATAGATCGATTTTAAATTTTCTGAAATGCGATTAACGTAATATAAAACTATTAAAGATGACTTACTTATTGGAGATTGCACAACCATTATTGTTGCACCTCTAGACTCGTTTTTGTAAGTTTTTAAAGCATTTTGAAGCTGCGTGTAAATAACTTTTACATCGGTTTCTACGCGAATGTGAAACGTCATCATCTCAGGTGTCGATTCAAGATTAGTAATTTCATCCGTTTCAGATCTGAAAAATTGGTTTATTCATTTCAAACTACATATCATAAAAAATACAAACCAAAAATAATCATATTACTTACGCTTTATTTCTTTCATCGGTATAAAGCGTTCTCATGTTAGGCATCCGATCAGTTCTTACTGTGTCTTGCACGAATATATGACATGTTTTAGTACTGGTCAAAAATAAAGCCCAGATTGCCCTTCGGTAATTGCTACTGGCTGACCAATGGTGATACAGAAATACTTTTTTTATTTCCTTAATCTGAAATGCAATATGTCGTTTTAATTTAAAATTTAATGAAGTTTATTGATGGATTATTAAACAACGGACGTTTCGTAAATATGGTTGTGAAGCGATACTCTTGTAGACTAGTTGATCTAAATGGAAATTATCCGTTCCATCTCGTAGGTCTGGAATGGCTTGTCTGTCCACCGCACATACACAGCCGAGTGTCATTATTGCACGAAATTCAAGCGTCATTTGAGTTTCATAAATCCCTTCAATCTCTGGGTCTATCAAATCATTCATTATAGTTCTAAAAATGTAAGAAAACATGTATTAGATTCCAAAAATTGCACATAATTTCAAATGTTTCCAATAATTACCTGCTGTGACATTTGTAGTACTTTTCAGGTACTGCATATCGATAGAGATGGTACACTGGACGTGAACGCGGCAATATCTTATGACATTTCTTACACGAATTGTTATTTTCAGATTTGTCCCTTTCATTTCGTGTATTGAGGTAAAATATTCTTGGCACGTTCAAACGCAATTGATGTAGCTCCTGATCGACTAAGACCCATAATTTGAATTGCCCTGGTTCATTTGTTTCCAGCATCTACATAAAACAAGTATAAAATAACTTTCAATTATCGCAAAATTATCTTAGTTATTAACTATTTTAAATAAATGAATCTGACTTGAATAATTTGCCACGGAGTTTCCAAAAGTTTACGTTGCGCACGCTGCAAGAAGCCACCCAATAAATTCGTACTTGGGTTCTTAGCCTTGCCTGACGTTGTCGCACGTGGATTGTCAAACTTGGTGCGTTTGGCAGCTCCGAACTTCTTCCTCTCAGCCCTCTGCTTAGCTTGATACTGCCACTTTTCTTTATGGAATGTGAGCCACACCAATAATTCTTCCTAAACCATCAGAACCATAAGTTATTAAAATAAAAGAAAAATAAAAAAAAATCGAGCAACAGAATTCCTTACCGCAGTTTCCCCCGACGGCGGTGGGTTCCCCAACACTTTTCTCCAATTATCAGTTAGCAAACTATTTTCCTTTGTGCCGCTCTCCTCCTCGTCGTCCGAAAATCCTCTCTTCCTTTTACTAACGCTAGCCACTATAGGTCTATGCTTGCTATGCTCATCTGTCATCCCGATATCCTCCATATCGGGCACTGAATCCGCCGTCTTATCTCCCTCCGCCTCGTCGGATCCACTTTCCTCCTCCTCCGCATCGTTCTCCATCGCCGGTCTCTCCTCCCTCTGAAAGATATCCGTAATCTTGCGCTGCTTCCTGCCGTCCGTCTTCTCCAGCATCTTCTTGTGCAGCCAGTCGGGATGCTGCACGCGAGGTACAGGATTGGCCAAACCCTGCATAGCTGCCGGTATCGTGATAATTTTTTGAATCGCGCTACCGAGTCGCTCGATGTAGTAGTTCCAGTCCAGGATCTCGCGGATGTTGATATCCTGGATGCTCGGGTCCTTGAGCCATCGTCTGAGGTAGTGCCTCGCGACACTGATTTCTGATTGGAAGATCGCGAGGGGTACAGCTCGCTCGGTTACCGGAGAGCCCATTGGCTTCTTCGATATTATGTATCTGCAAGGTGAGACCATTAAAACCACGCAATTTAAATAAGTGTATAGTATATTTGTAAGAGTCTAAAAACATACTTGCAAGCAAGACCAGCTTCCTTGACCATCTCGTCTCCCAGGAATTCAGCCAGCCGCTTGGCCGTGGAAATTGACGTAGACTTCTGTGCCCCATACTCGTCCAGCTTCTTCGACATGGATTTATTCTCCGAGATCAAATCGAACAACTCGGAGTCCAGTAGGTTCCCTCCCTTACTGTACAAAACGTCCAGCCAATAATCCGCCACCTTGGCAACAGACGCGTAACACTCCTCCAGAGTTGTGCCCTTCAGAAAAGCTTCGAACACCGAGGACTGGAAGATCTTTATCAACCTCAGCTCTCCTCGCCTTTTCACCTCGAAACCCTTCAGCTCAGCGAGCGAGCCGTCGAAGTTAAACACGGCGTACCTCTTTTTCAGCCTCTTACCCTCCTCCTTAGCCGCAGGTAGCACCATCGCCAGATACGGGCCGTCCACCTCGAAGAAGATGGAATTCTCGTGTCGAATCTTGTACTCGCGCGTCGCCGGGTTCATGAGCTCGTGGTACTGATCGTTCGTGAACTGGTCCTTCACCATGAAGTTCAGCACGGCGTTTGGATAGGACACGACCATCTTCGGCCTTTTAGGATTGCTCGTCTTCACGAGGACGTTATCCGGGAAGGATCCTGGTAGGATGCACCAGATACCGTCGGTATCGAGCTCGAGTGGCCGTCCCACTTGTTCGATTATCTCACGCGCTCTCATGATGATGTGCGCGCCGGTGTAACACACTATGCCGCCCATTTCCATGCTGAACCAGCGCGAGCCCTTGCGCATCACGTAGCCGTAGAAAGAGTTCAGAATGCACTTGTGGGCCAGCTGCAGAGAATCGTACAGTACCTCGCGACTTTTCGCCGACTTTATTGCGGCTGCGTCGTTGTTCGCTATAGCTTGAGCCACCTGTCACGCATTAACGTATCATCAAAGTTACATTTCAAAGCAGAGTAACACATTGCGCAATGAAAAAAAAAGAACTGAAGACTTTCAGTACCTGTTGCTTCGCCTTCTTTGTCATTCCCTTGTACTCGTACCGTCGATCGCGAAAAGCCCTCACCGTGTCGACGTAGAAGGAATTCTCCTTCTGACAGATGGTCTGGGTGCGCTCCTCGGTCCGCGTCTCCTTCACCTTCTTATACGTCCGCCTGCAGTACTCGGACAGCCTCTTCTTCTCGTAAGCCGCCTGCTCCTGCTTGCTCAGCTCGTGGAAGGCGCGATGCTTGCCGCCCGGCTTCTCCGGCGGGAATTTCTCCATCTCGAGCTGCTGCTGCGTGCGCTGATACTCACCGGCGGTGGCCTTCAGGTACTCACCTCGCCACATCCACTCCATGTTACGCTGGCATTGAGCGCCAGGTTTGTTGTAGTCGCAGGCCGCGCAGGTCGATTCGTCGACCATCGCGTAGGGCTGCAAACGATTCGTAAGGATGATGTTCGGGTACATGGCACCGACGTCGAGATGGTAGATGATCGGCTTTTCCGTACGTAGGGGCTGAGCCTTGAGAGCTTCGAGTTTGACTGCAAGGAGAATAGTATTATTTGTATATTTTGTGCGCTTTTTCGTGGTAAATGGATGAAGGCTTACCTTTGATTTCATCGACGACTTCGTCGAAATTCGTGATTTCCTCCAAAGGTACTTTCTCTTCTTCCTCGATCGCGTGTTTCAATGCCTTCTCAACTCCCTCCATCAATTCGTCAATGGCACTCGGTATGATTTTGAATCGATATGGTATGTCAGCCCGGAATACTCCGGATTCCAGGGCTTCCACGTGTCCGCCGACGTAAGTCTCCGTGTCCAGCAAGTGTCCGTCTGACGTCATCTTCGTGTGTTCGGCCTCTTGTTTGTTAGGGTAGACGACATTGGCTCGGTAAGCTTGTACCATGAGCAGCGATTCGCAAAGCGTGCCTGAACCTTTTCGCAACACTTCGTCCGGTTCCATCGGAATAATCGTACACAAAGCGAAGATGAAGGGGTGCACATACTTTTGGTAGAGATAGAAGGTAGCTACGGCATCGGAGACTGAATAGTTGCACATCACCTCCGGTTCCTCCGCGGCTAATCTGCACATGTCCTCAGGATCTAATGTACAGAAAACAAACATTTTAAAAATTTTTTTTTTAGATTTGATATTTTCGGTTTAATGTAATATGCTATATGTTTACTTACCTAATTCTACCGGATCGTAACGCAATTTTGCTTTCGCCACGGCTTTGAGACTGTGAGATCCTACGGGAAGGTAAGAATCGCGCTTCACCCAGCAATAACAATCCAAATGCATAGCAGCCCTGCTGCAGTATACGTTGTCTTTGTTCTTCGCGAAACCGATTCTGTCTTTCATGTTTATGTCGTGAATGGCAGCTCGTGTCTCTACGAATGGCCAATCGAAAAAATCGCCGTTGTAAGTGACGAATACGTGTGGTTTGACTTCGTTGATATGATTGAAAAACTTGTTTATAACTGCCTTTTCGTTTGGTTCATTCCAAACCGTGAAATATCCTTCGAATTCGGGTCTAGGCGTGTATTCAAAATCATCAATGTCGGCAGAAATTATTTCTCTGTTATTTATTAAAAAACCCTAAAATTTTAATAGAAAAAATATAAATAAAATATAAATAATACTAAAATAAGATTTAGGTTGATTCAATGTTGCTGACCTGCCCATCTAACATATAAGATATCATCATGATTTGATCAGTGTTTGCATCTGGAAATTTAAGAGGTAATTTTGTTGTTTCAATGTCATAAGCTAAAACTATAGGTTCAGGAGGTTCAACAATGTCTGGTCTTCTTGTAATGATTGCAGGCTGATTTGAGCCTCGAGTTTTAACTGAATACCACAAACCAACACAAATTTCCAGATCAATGGAAACTCTAACATGGTGTGGAACATCGTGTTCTCTAAAAATATCAATATAATAAATATAAAACATACTATTATCGTATGTTAGATAATAGATATCAAGTCCCTTAATTTTAATATAAGTTCTTTTACCTTATATCAAGAATATTATCCATGTGATCTATAATTTTTCTATGATCTTGTTCACGATGATTGAAAGTTTCAGCTAATAATCTGGAGTAATGTGTGTTACTCTTTTCTCGTTCTTTATTTACTCGTACAGCACTCATTATATCTCTTTTAACTTTCATCATGTTCACCGAATTAGTGAATGATAATTTCAGATAGTCTCTTTTTAAACCAGTCAAGTGATTTGGCTAGAAAAATTAAAATTATTCAATAAAATTAAATTTTACACTAAAGATTAAATAAATTTATCAACTAAATGTACCAAATCTAAATCTTCCTTTGTAACAATATCTGCTTTAAGTAAAAATCCATTAAACTTTTTCAAGAGATATGTGATTACTTCTTGATTTGTACCCTCTCTGCATAATACATAGAAATATGGATAATAAGGGAGAGAAACTTTAAATCTTGTACAGTCTTCTTCAAGAAAATAATAATCAACACCTGTGACCAACTGTTTATCATCTTCAACAATATCTGTCTAAAATAATAGATGATTATTGTTAATAATAAAGCAAGTAAAATAAATTGCATGTAAATATTATAAATCTATTTACTGTGTGCATGTTAATAAGGAAACCGATCCTTTCTTTGATATCTGTAACTCTGTAGAAGCCATAAAGGGCATCAAGAGTGATATTTTCCTTGGCTTGAAACAATCTCCCTTCAGCAGTGTTTTCTCTGCAATTCATGGTATTAATATTTTATAGGTATTTGGTAAATATTATTAATAATTTTAACGAGTGATATAGTTAATTAACAATAAAATAAAAAAATAACGATCTAACCTTGGAACATTTCCTTCTTGTTGGTTTCCAAACCTTTTCTTATCATCTGTTCTATCACGAACGAATCGTCCCGTGTTTACAGCCATTTTGATTTTGATTAATAAAGGCTTGTTATTTTATTAAAAATAGAACATCATCTTGATATAATGAATAAAAATAAATAAAGAACTCGATGAAGTATTTCTTCAAACACTCCTCGCGTTCTCCGAGAACTTCTCTCGCGGAGTTTACGCGCGCAAATTGAACGGCCAGAAAGCGTAACTTCGGCGCTAGTGCACATTTTTCCGCGCCAACTTTTAAATATAAATATTAATATGTTTAGAACTTTCATTTCAAAGTGTCACATTTTCATTTATTTACCATAAAAAAAACTATTTGTTATGTTTTAACAAAATTTGGTATAGATAAATAAACTTTAAACTTAAACAAATAAAATGTTTGTAAGGATTTTGCAAATGGTCAGTTAAAGGAAGGAATGAATAAATATTAAGATAAAGTATTTTTGTTATAAATAAATGATAATATATTTATAAGTTTTAATATAAAAATATAATCTAAAAATTTTTTTCTTCAACCAATATTGTTTAATTCTTCTATAAACGTTTTACATTTTTCTTTCAACATTTTAACAGACTCCATAAATAAAACAGAAGAAGGTAGGGCTCCTACTGACTCAATGGTAACTGAAACAAAGTAATAAAATTAAATCAAATAGTAACACTAATTAGATTGCAATTTCATTAAATTAAATTAATATTTACATATAAAATGATCAGGTATTCTTTCCAACTGTACAGAATCTTTCAAATCATCATGACGAAATACATTTCTCGAACAACTATCATACCGGGCATTTTTAACTTTTGCTTCTATAATTCCTTTAGAAACCTCCACTAGTTCTATTACACCTGGACTAAAACAACTTTTAAACCTTTCTGCTTGTTCTCCTCTTATAGGTTTTGTAATTTGGATATGTGGCAAAAGTCTGTATGATGCGGTAGCTGCAATAAAAATCATAAAATACAATTTCAATATTGTCAAAATATATACTTTCATAAATATTTTAAATTTTTGACATACCAACAGGAGAAAATTTGGCATGATCTTTGCCTATACCCTTCACAGCTTCCATGTAAGCATGAATTTCTTGGTTTGGCCTCATTTTACAAACTAATATATCATCTGCTATCATACCAAATATTTTTTCTCCTTGAGGGTATAATTCTTTTTGTTTTCCAATTGGATGCCATTTTATATCTCTACTATATACTGCAATAAAAATAAAAAATTAATAATATTTAATATTTAAAAGATAATGTTTTAGTTTTATTTTAATCATTTGTATTCTTACCATTATTACCACAGTAAATGTCATCTGGCCTTCTTGAATCTTTAGGTGCTTGTGGATTCCATTTACATGTAGCTTTTATTTCATACCTTAAAGTATCTTGTTCACTGACTTCTCTCGTTTGATTGTCATCAGGTTTTGATGGATATTCAAATAACCTAGGGTCTGCTTTTAATGGTAAAAGTCCTAATCTATAAAATTAATCATCTGTTACTATCGAAATCTAATATGCATTTGCAAGAATAATAGAAAGAAGTTACATTACCTATGTGCTAATACTTCATCTTGAATTATACTAGTGTTATTATTTATATAAACTTTTTCAATAGCCATTGATGGTACTTCACTTAATAAAATTCTTCTATAAGCATTAGCCAAAGCAGCAGAGCATCCAATCAAGTCAAACTCCAATTCGTATTTATCTTCATTTTGATTAATTATTTTAATTTGAAAATCCTAAAGGATGAAAATAAAAATGTCATTATTTTTGAAATTTAATAAAATATTAATCCTTAAAAAAATATTGATTTTAATACCTCTTTGAATTTTTCAACTGTCCAGTCTTCATCTAAATGTAATAGGTTAGAAAATTCTGATGCCTGTAAATAAAACAATAAATGCATAATGTTTGTAATTCAATCTTTAATAGATATGAAATGATACAACACTTACATTTGGTATCCCATATTCATTCATAATAACCCGAACCTTCTTTGGGTTGTCCATTGTAAAAGTAAAGTAAGAAAACGCTGGGGTATGTACACAAAAACACGTGCGTTCTAACCCAATCTACACAGTTCAGTGTTTGACACGCCACTCCCGGGTGCCGACTGTCGGGTGCCGGTTCAGATATCAGGGAACTGGCGCCATCTGCTCTCTATATAGGATCCTAGCATATTACTTATATCAGAACCCCATAGATACAAAAAACAAAGTGATTGTGAGCACGTGAAGATTTCTGCCACATATCCATCGAAAACTGTCAGAAATGTAAGAAACGGGTAGGAAATATAAAAAATGTATTATAGGTAGGTAAGTATAGGAAACTAAAAAATGACAGACAATCGACGATCTTTTGCGCGGTTTCTTCTTCTGCTTGAGAAAAAACGTAGGCTGCAATCAGCTATGGCAAATAGATTTAAAGATATTGAGTGCACCCGACGAAATTATGAGTTTATAAAAAGTTCATACCAAGGTGAAAATGAAACATTGTACTTTTATAATAAATATTTCTTTATTAAAATTATAAAATCAACATGAAAATGATCAAACGAAATGTATAAACATTTCATTTAATAACTACGGCCGAACAAAGTATAGAATTTCGCTTTTTCTTGACAGCTAGGATGGATGCATTTCAAAGTTTTGATTTTTTCTGCACTTCCATCAGGCTGATTGAAAGGAATACACAAGCTCTTAGCTCCCATAGATGGAGCACCTGGCTCATCTCCAGCATCTTCCCTGTAATATAATGTAATATTAATATATTTTTACAAAAATATTTATTGCCAGTTACAAAATAATTACTGATAATACCTAACACTGTCTGCTTTTATCTTATCTTCACATTCAATTTTGCCACAGAATGGTGCAAGGATAAGATTTTTCTTATCCAAATAAGTACAGAAGTCATTCCAACTATCTGTTTGTTTAGTGTGTTCCTTTAATTCAGTCTTTGCTCTACATAAATAAAGTTCATTAGATTTTATATAAATTTAAAGTTTCAACAAAATATTATTTTTTATATACTAACTTTTCGAATAAGTTAGACTGAATCTGCGCCAGTAATTCCCAGAGGAAAGCATAAGCATCAGACCTCTTAGCAGTGATCCTTTCTGCTGTATCTCTTCTTACAAAAGTAACTTGACTCTTTTCTAAATCTTTCGGACCCAATTCAACTCTCACTGGTACACCCTTTAATTCCCAGTGGCTAAATTTCCATCCAGGACTGTAGTCTCTGTAATCTCCTTCGAGCCTAATGTTTCCACTTTCACCCAATTCTTTCTCCAATTTACTACATTCCTCTAACAGTTTCTCTTTTTGTTCTTGAGTGGTCGTCGCAGTAATACCACAAGGAACAATTACAGCCTGAATGCAAGCTACTCTTGGGGGAAGAACCAAACCTTTATCATCACCATGAACCTGAAATAAAAACATTTCAATATTTCATTTTACAGAGAAAATATCATTTTTCGATTCAAATAATGTTTTATACTAACCATAATCATAACGCCAATAGTTCGCGTTGTGATACCCCATGAGTTCTGATAAACGAAGGTCTTTTCAGTGCCTCCTGCAGCTCCTTGAATTTGGATGTCGAACATTTTCGAAAAGTTCTGACCCAAGTGATGACTCGTACCACCTTGAATGGCACGACCACTTGCCGAGATGTAAGCCTCTACGGTCGTCGTGTAATCTCCGCCCGCGAACTTCTCCTTCTCGGTCTTGCGACCCTTGATTACGGGTATCGCCAGATAGTCTTCATAAACTTGAGCATATAAATCTAAAATGGTCAAGACCTCTTCATCGGCCTCAGCTTTGGTTGCGAAAGCCGTGTGACCTTCTTGCCAGAGGAATTCTCTGGTACGTAAGAATGGCTGTGGGTGCTTGAACTCCCATCTCTGCAACAAATATCCAAAAAAATGTTAGAAATTTTTCATATTATAAAAATTTCTAGTTACTTACCACAACATTGTTCCATTGATTGAGTTTCCACGGGAGATCTTTGTGCGATTTTAACTTTTTCGCGTATGTTGGGTACATAACTGTTTCCGACGTTGGTCGGATGGCGATGTGCTCAGCTAAATCTGAATCACCGCTCTTGGTTACCCACGCCACTTCAGGAGCGAAGTCAGCAATGTGCGTCTTTTCTCGTTCAAGCGCTGCTTTGCTGACAAAAATAGGAAAGTAGCAGTTTTTGACACCTAATTTCTTAATTTCTTTATCTAAGAAGTCTTTGATGACATCCCAAATGGAGAAGCTCCAAGGGAGGAGAATGTAACAGCCCGACACATCGTAATATTCAATCATCTCTCCCTTGGTGAGCACTTGCGAGTACCAGTCCGGCAAATTCTCGCTTTTCTTTGCTTCCAAACCTAACCTGGTCCCCGTTTTAGAAATATCAACTTCCTTACTTGTCGATTCCTTTTCGGTTTTTTTCGCAGGTTTGTTTGCTGGTTTTGCATTTTCCGTCTTTGGGGTCTTTGTCTTTGTCTCACGCACGCCAGCACCTGCAGGTGCGTAGTCTTTACCGTGGACCTTCTTATATTCGGCCTTAAAAGCCAACAAAGCGTCGACTTCCTTTTGGATCGTTGCCTTGTCAGCCTTCTGCTCCTTCAAAACTCGAACTTTATTGCCTTGATCGATTATTTGTTGCTCTATGTTGGAGCTGGTTTGACTTTGTGGAGCGCTCATTGTTTCGGCTTTGGGAGCTTCTGTCGCTTTATTTGCTACGTACACGGCAGCTGGCGTCCAATCTTTTCCTGTTTTTGATTTATATTCTTTCTTCAGCTCCAAAAGTTTGGCCACTTCCTTTGTTATAATTTCTTTAGTGGCTTTATTTGATTTCAAATTTCTGACAACATCACCTTGCTTCTCAATTTCCTTCGCTAAGGGGAAAAACTCGGAACTTGTCTGTGGTTCACTTACGGCCGCAGGAATAGACTTTGGCTGTGGTGCAGTTTTCGCTGCAGGAATAGATTTTGGCTGTGGTTCAGTTTTGGCTGGAGAAGCGGAATTTGGTGTCCAGTCTTGACCCGTCAGAGTTTTGTATTTTTCTTTAAGACTCGAAAGATTCTTGACTTCTGCGTCCATTGTAGCTTTCATATCGCTTACTTTATTTCCTTGAGCTACAATTTCCTCTCGTGTACTTTCGCAGCGTCATTGGCACCTTCAGACTTCTAAAATAATAATTATGAAAATCAGCTCTATTTATTTAAAAATTAAAACAATATAAATAATGTAAAAATATTTACTTTTGGAGTACTATCTGCTGGTGGGACAGTTTTTGGTGTCCAATCTTGACCCGTGAGTGACTTATACTTGGCTTTTAGACTTAAGAGCGCTTTAACTTCCCCATCAACGGTAGCCTTATCCGCTTTGGCAACTTTTAAATCTCTTACTTTGTTACCCTGAGCTACTATTTGTTCGTGGACTTTAAAGGGCGATTCGACATTTGTAGACGTCTAAGAAAATAAATTG
>JAPYZP010001557.1:0-23193 GCA_030522985.1 Torymus sinensis | reverse complement strand
TTTTCTCGCCGTCTCACTCGCTCGCTTGGCCTTCGCGGGGGCGCGCGCGCGGACGTCGCCAGGCATATATACATGCATACACATAGAGATACACATAGCCATCCGTATATGCATCTATATACATAGAGACAGGCATATCGTGCTGTGCCCGTCGCGCCGTCGAGTCGAGAGGATCGTCCTGGCTGCGAATCGGCCGTCCCCGCGAGTGAGCGAGGCTCCTCCACCAGGGCCAGCAGCAGCAGCAGCAGCAGCGCTGGGTGGAACATAGCAGCAGCATTAAGTGGTAGATACGTAGTATTAGTGTGGCTGCTCTGCTCCTCGTCGTCGCGCAGCCAGCAACAACGCTGCGTTGGCTGCTTGCTTTTGCTCGCGCTCTGCTGTCGTCGTCGTCCGAGGTATAGAGCGCAGTTAGCAGTAGCGGAGGAGCGAGAGAGAGAGGGAGTGAGATAGGTAGTGCAGCGCAGCAGTACACGACGGAGAAGAGAGAAGAGAAACAAGAGCTCGCGGCAGGAACGAGAGCTAGCAGCAGCAACGGTGTGTGTGCTCCACGGGGCAGCAGCAGCAGCAGCAGCAGAGCTTGCAGCTGAGCGAGCTTAAAAGCGGAGCAGACGAAGGCGAAGGAGGAGGTGAGGAAGGAAAAAGAGAGAGAGGGAGAGAGAGTGGAAGAGGACAGGCAGAGTGCGCGTGCTGTGTCTCTCTCACTCGCTCTCTTGCTCTTTCTCTCACCGTTGGCGTATATAGGTGAGAGAGACAGACAGAGAGAGATAACGAAACGAGAAGAGAGCCCACGACGACGACGACGTCGAGGCGAAGGAAGCGAAGACGAAGGGGGACGGCGGCGGCGGCGGCGGCGGCGGCGGCGGTAGGTGCAGCGGTAGGTGCAGCGGCTAGGACGGCTGCTCGGGGTACCCTAGTGGCGAAAAAAACGGGGCGTCACGCGCATAAGCCTGGCCTCGAGCGGCGAGTCGGACGACGGTGGGCTCGCTCCGCCACCGCGCAAAAGGTCCCGTAGTTCCCTGTCGACTACTCAGAGGCCAGCTGCCGCGGCGGACCCGCTGCTGCTGCTCGACTCCGGACAGGAGTCTGCAGCGCGCACGGAGGAGCAGACCCACCGTAACGACGACGCTCGGGAGGACGGGGAGGAGGAGGTGGCCGCAGCCCGCAGCCCCAATAACATGGACAACTATCGGTAAGTTTTCGCTGCGCGATGATCGCTCGGTCCTCTGTGTTATGTTTTTTTTCTTCCCCTCTCTTTCTCTGTGTGTTTCTTTCCTTTACGTTCTCTCTCGCAATCGCGCTCTCCTCTCTTCTTCGTCCCCCCGTACCCCTCTCCCCCTCTCCGCGCGCGTTCCTCTCTCTCTATGTGTGTGTGGTGTTGTGCCTCCTTGTCAGATCTTGTGCGTGCTCGCGTGCGTGCGTGTGTGTTGCACACCCACGCGCGCGCGCACGCATATGTAAACGTATGTATATATACACACTCGTATAAGAGGGAACGGAGAAAAGACCCAGTGTGTAATTCGCACGCGCCTTATCGCTCGCGAGCTCGTTCGTACGTTCGTTCTCCTCGGCTCCTTTTTATCTATAATTAGCTTTCTTCTTTCTCCTTTTCCCTCGCGAGCGCGCGCGCGGCGGGGAGGACAGAGAGAGAGAGAGAGAGAGAGAGAGAGTGCGTGCAACTGGCGCACACAACTTGTTCCCGTCAGTCCCGGGCTTCTCGCCTCCCCGAGCACTGCGCGACTGTGATCTACTACAAGGGTGCTGAAGGGGGTGTGTGGTTTGAAAAAAAAAAAAATTTCACCTCCGATGGATGATTCAAAGTTATGTAACGATGAAGGGGTTGGTGAATCAGGACTTAGCATGAGTGTTTGCGTGTGTTTTGGGAGCAGCATGATGCAGCAGGGTGCCAATGGCGCAGCGGTGTCCCCAGGCACACAGCAGAATGGAACCGTGTCGGACTCCGGTGGAGCCCAGACCAATGGTAACATCGCTGCTGAGACTGATGGGGATGCGGGTGAGGTCAATGGGGAGGGAACCGAAACCATCACCACCAAGATCATGGACAAGACTAATCAGGACATTGTGCGTCTCATCGGCCAGCATCTGAAGACAGTGGGACTTGAGTATGTTTTGACTCTTTGTTTCTGAGCAGTTCTGGATCAGCTGATGCTGTGTCATGTACACACATACACACAAGCAGACACACACACAGACTGACTCTGTGTTGTTCTTTTAATAGTCACACAAGTGCTTGTGTCTGTGTGTGTATGTGTGTGTGTATTTTTGTATGTGTGTGTGAGTGGGCATGTATAAATAGATAAACGAAATATGCCGTGGTTTTTTTTTCCAGTCGCACTGCTGATCTGTTGATGCAAGAGTCAGGATGCCGCTTGGATCATCCGGCTGCTGCTAAGTTTCGCCAGCATGTTATGGATGGTGACTGGACCAAAGCTGACCATGATCTTAATGAACTTCAAGGATTTTTAAATAGTGCCAATCAAAGTCTTGTTGTAAGTGTTCATAATTTTTGTTCTTGTTCAAAATAAGTGGGACGTGTTTTAATGAATGAAGGGGTTTAAATGTTCATTTTGGTCATTTCAGGAAATGAAATTCTTGCTCTTAGAGCAGAAGTATCTAGAATATCTTGAGGATGGATTGGTGCTTGAAGCCCTTCAAGTTTTAAGAAATGAACTTACACCCTTAAGTCATAACACAGGCCGTGTTCATCAGCTGTCTGCATTCATGATGTGTAGTGGCAGGGAGGAACTACAGGTGTGATCTAAATTCTAAGCCATGAAATATTACATCATTAATCTTATCAAGTGATTATGGTTCTTACTAAATATAAAACTTGTTTATTGAAGACTCGTGCTGGTTGGGAGGGTAAGGGCCTAGCATCAAGAGCAGCTTTGATGGACAGATTACAAAAGTACCTTCCACCATCAATTATGTTGCCTCCACGTCGTCTTCATTCCCTTCTTTGCCAAGCAGTAGAAATGCAGAATCAACAGTGCACATACCACATTACTCAAACACAGGTTTACCCGCATTCCTTTGTTATTGGCCGTTTTTCGTCGCCGTTAAATTCACGTAACATATTTTTTTTTCATCATTTTTTTCACCGTTTATTGTCCAGACGAACCTCGAGAACGTCTCATTGCTAGTCGATCATAGCTGTAGTAAGGAGCAATTTCCGTGTCATACCACGCAAATACTCAATGACCATTGTGATGAGGTGTGGTACTGCAAATTTTCGCCAGATGGGCTGAAGCTTGCCACAGGCTCGAAAGACATGTCCGTGATAATTTGGGACGTGGATCCTGTGAGTAATCCTCTCGACAGCAATCTATAAATTCATCAGAAATTTAAATACATATTTTATCGACTTCGAATTTCATTTACACAGGAAACACTGCGCGTAACACATAGGAAAACGCTCGAGGGACACACATACGGCGTTGCACTGATCGCCTGGAGTCCCGACAGCACTCACTTAATCGCGTGCGGCCCAGAGGATTGTCCCGAATTGTGGTTGTGGAGCGTCGACACGCCCGACTGTGAGTTGCGCGTCAAGCTTACCCAGAGTACAGAGGATTCACTGACTGCCTGCGCCTGGCACCGCGATTCCAATAAATTCGTCACGGGTGGTCTTCGAGGTCAATTTTATCAATGTGTAAGTAAAAGCGTTTCCGATCGTTTTACTCAAAAACCCTTTAATTTTATTATTAAATGAACGTTTTTACTAGGACATGGATGGAAATGTTCTGGATTCGTGGGAGGGCGTTAGGGTCAAGAGCCTTTGGTGTCGTAGTGACGGCAAGACGGTCCTGGCTGCGGACTCCCATCATCGCATTCGTGGATATAATTTCGACGAATTGAGCGAATTTACAATGTAAGCATCGGTATTGATATTTTCACTAAGTTTTTGCGATAAACAAATTGAATGGTTGTTTATGGTGTTGCAGATTGCAAGAGGACCATCCAATCATGTCCTTTAGCGTAAACAAAGCAGATCGTCAGGCATTGTTGAACGTCGCTCATCAAGGGGTTCATCTTTGGGACTTACAAGATAGATGTTTAGTTAGGCGTTTCCAGGGGGTCACTCAAGGGCATTTCACAATTCATAGTTGTTTTGGAGGTGTTAACCAAGACTTTATTGCATCAGGCAGTGAAGGTATAAATGTTTATTTAAACAGAGATTCCCACCTGGACTCTCAATAATTCAATATTATTATTTTAATATATATATATATATTTTTCAGATAATAAAGTTTATGTATGGCATATAAAAAAAGAGTTACCCATAGCTACATTAACAGGACACAGCAGAACAGTCAATTGTGTTTCCTGGAATCCTGTTCATCATCAGATGATGGCTTCTGTTTCAGATGATTGTACAGTAAGAATATGGGGACCTCAGTCCTCATCCACAGAAGGTGTGTAAAAATGACGCAAAAAAAAATTAAATAGTTCAAAAAATTTAATCACAATTTTTTTTTCTTTTTTTTTTCTTTAGCTACTAGATTTTAATTAATTATTTTTGGTAATTATTTTTTTATTTTTTTATTTTTATTTATCGATTTATTTATTTCTTACAAAATATTTATGATTAAAAATCAAAACATTTTGTTGAATCTAGGATAACCGTATGTTTTCAGCATCAGAGAGCAACACCTCAAATGGCAGTGGCTGGCATGACATGGTATCGTAGCAGACATGGTCCCAATCATGCTCCCACAACCCTATGGTGTTCAAAAGACTGTCGTGTTGACTATCACTCGAATTCTCCTGCCTTTTAATGATTTCATTACACCTCATGGCTACTCCCGTTATTGCGCGACACCTCGCGCTCCAGGAAGTAGTATGATCAAGAAGTACATTCAAGAATTCAGTTGTCCAGTTAAAAAAATACATGATCGAAGCAAGAACTGAAAAATAATAACACAGCAGTCGAGTGATACTTGAATTATGTGACCTCACTGTTCTCGCTCAAGTGAGTTCACTATTCTATGATATGAATATGTAACTAAATTAACTTACTCTTTTCCTGGCAAAATAATTTTTATTTTATCTATAATTAAATTTTAAAGTTCTCATAGCTTACACGTTTTTAAACAAACACTTTATTTTTCATAAACAATAACTGAAAATTCTTTTGCCAGGATATTTATTAGACTGCTAATAAACGTGATTATTGATGAAGGAATACGGAATACGTTGATAAAATAAAAAAAAAATATAGTATTAAGATGTCATGTAATCATTAAAATGATTTAACAACTTTTTTAGAAACTATCCAATTTGTCAAATATATAAATTTCAAGTTTGTACGATAAAATGATTTAGTTCTAAGCATGGAAGCTTGGCATGAAATTCTATATTGTGCCAATACTAGATTTCAAAGACACCAAAATTCATGTATGAATATAATGCCTTGAATTTTTCAAAAAAGAAGAAAGATATATTTTGCATATGCTTTGTCGATAATGACTTTTAGTAACCCTTTGGAAGATATAAAGTTTTAATAAATATTCGCTCACATATTGGTAATGTTGCATTCAATAATGAAAGAAGTGGAATTTCATGTTGGCTATGTAGAATGAAAAAAAAATGTTTCAATTAAAGATGAAAAAACGTTAAAAGGTCAATATTGTATTCCAGAGTTTTTATGGCTAACAAGAAAATTATTTTGCAGTACAAACCTAACACAAATGCGCCATTTTTATTATTATTGCGATAATGAACTTGTATCGATAATTTCAGATCTATACAATCGAGGGTATTACTGATTTAAAAAAAATTTGTGATTATATGCCAATTTCATCAGTCATTATTTTAACGTATTTTCATTGTGAACGAGATTCGTTGAGAAAATTCAAAAGTCTTTGTATTTAGGATCTTATTCTTTAAGGGCGCTGTTCGTCTATAGATGCTTTATATTTCCAAAAGTTTTTATTCAAAAGATATTTTTTATCGAATTGTGTAATATTATTAAGTGATCTCAAAAGATTAAGGGAACTGTTCCGTAATTATATTCAGCGAAAACGAGCAAGCTGGAGATTGAGCGAGAAATTCTTCATCATCGAATATAAAAACACGTGTACGGTAGATTTACAATAGCGGGGGTCATTGAAACAAGACAAAATCATAGTCATCAAACACACTTGTGAGGGTAGGCAAAGTCGAAACATCTTGAATAATCTAGTGAGTTTAGACTAGGCGACAATTCAATAGCTCTTGGGCAATCACTTAAAAACGATTGCAGTTCAAATAAAAATATAAATCGATAAGAATTCTTAGACTTTATTTATATTTAAAGGGATGATTTTATATTTACGTATGGTATATATATAAATATATATAAAAAATAGTTCGACATCTAGTAAGTTGTGAACTTTGCATTTGTCTCGCTGATTGCTACACGCAGCCTATAGATCATTATAATGTCGAGTGTATGATAATGATGATGACTTCCGGCGGGCGCGCCGTTACTCGTTCGCATCCAATTCGACTCATACCATTGTCAATATTAAGTATTCTTCCCTTTTTTCTCTCCCGTTCTAATCCGTACTTTATTTTTCTTTTGTCATATCACATCATCGATCTCATTTTAATTTTAATTTGTAAGTAAATTAACAGAAAAAAAAACAAAGTAATTTGGTGGACTGTCAAAATTTGATATATTATTTAATTATTACGATTTATGAGTTTATTCATTTTTTATTTAACGATGATATTAGGTATATAAGGTAACTGGCAAATTTTTTTTAAATTCAAATTAGCTGTTCGAGACACACTGTGATCACATCAAATGTACCGCCTATTATTACGATCTTAAAGTTTTAACATTAAATTTTAATACTAATTTTAGAGAATTCGAAAGGAAATTGCAATAAAAGAAAACCAATGTACCAACTACTGTAATAAATTAATGAGTTTGAGAAAATAAAAAATGAGGACACTTGGGTCTCTAAATGCAAACAAATTTACAATGTCTGTGATTAAAAGAAAAAACACACATAAAAACGAAGTTGATAATCCTGTACTCTAGTAAGTTCGTGCAAAGTGTATTTTCGTGCTCTGACTCGATGCTCGCCTTGCGGGGCGCAAAAGAAATGCGAACAAAAAAGAAAAAAAAAACGAAATTGAAAACGGAAAAAAATAACCACCAACGACCGGCGCACTCAGCGGAAGGACAAAAAACAAAATCGCGCGCGCACGTCGATTTTTGCGGATTGCGCCGAAACGCGAAAGAGAGAGAGAACCGAGCTGATCTCACTCCTTTCCTCGAGTGCAATAATCACTGAGACAATTGCAACGCTTAAGACACACGCTATCGCATATAATAGAACATCGACGTAGATTACATCCGATATATAGACTCTTGTTTCGTTGTTCGTCGCTCGCGCGACTATCGGGCGAATATGGGTGAGAAAGAGAGCGGAGTATAAGAGGGATAGGATTGTACAGAGAGAGGAAAAAAAAAACGTTTTCACAATTAAATATAGAAAATTACGCATTATTAATTGCGAAAAAAAGGTTATATTATAGATGTTCGAATTTCAAGAATGTATCATTCAATCGTATAATTATTGTATATGTGAGACACGTACACGATGCAATAGTCATCGACTGCTGGATGTACTTTGAGTGCCTTAGCACTTGTAAGTTCCATAAACTAAACGACAGTTTTAAATCAAATCGACCACTTTTTCGCTCAAAGAAATAAAAAGAAATAATAAAATGAAATAATAGAGTTGGGGAACGACCACTTGATCGCATTTTAATCGCTCTCGGCAGAATTTCGTTTTTATCAAATACATTCACGTAAAAACCACAAGTACCACGGACATGCGAATCCACACAAACGAATACAGAAACACACGAGACACATAACACACACGCGAGTGCGCGCGCGAGTTTTAGGCATCGAGTGAGGTTCTTTTTATTGTATAACTTCACTGGGGATTTAAAGTATTGTATAATATAATAACAGCAACCTAGTTGACTTACATGAAGCAATACATCGATGAAAACAAATAATGAAATCGTATTATATCGATATATGCCGAAGGATGAAGGAGAAAAACGTTTCGTATTATATATCATTGCACGTGTGAAAGCAGATTCATGAATTATAATTGCATTGCATTACTTTGTAAGCGAATGATTTATAAATCAATTATTAAAACCTCGTCTTTCAAGTTGACATTTGTAAAAAAAGAAGCTTGCAAATGTATGTTTTTTAAACACGGCACAAGATCACAAGTACGTATAAATATATGAATGTCGTATGTACAGCTATCCAGCGCAACTTGATTATTAGATAGAATATATTATATATATATATATACATATAAATAGAAAGAAACAAAGCAAGCGAAAAAATTGAACTTGTAGAAATTCTATTTTTGTCACTGGTACAACCGATTCAAGAAAGAAAGAAACAAACGTAACTGTGCCATGGAAATTTCATGAAAACATTATACGGGGATCGCTCAGAGTCCCCGAAATTCACCATCCGCACCCCCTTAAACGCGATATATATTTTTCCAAAAGTATTCTTGGATATTGAATCCGAAAGCAATGATTGAGGTATATCAACACGGATAAAACATAAAAAAAAAAGAAAATATATGTGTATAAATAAAAATCTAAATGAAAGTTTCTAAACAAAGCCCTAGTCAATTTTCTCCGTGGATCTGTAAAATTGAAACTCGTGCACTTCGGCGTTTCCGAGCGATCTCCCCATTAACGCATCTTCGGTACGTCTCACGAAACATTATATATCACACCGCTCCTCGACCTATTATCATCACAATGCAATGGAAAAACTAGCGTGATCCACGTGAAAGCGTGAATTAATTGCCTCTCCCTCTCCCCCACCCCTCTTTTTTGAGAATACGAATGAGAAAAGAGAAGAAGTACTATATGCACGTTATGAATAGACAAATTTTAGTATATTCCGCCTGTGTGAAGGGAAAAAAAACTTTGAAATAAAAAAACCTATTGTTATTCGGTATAAGCGGCGCGACATCGCGAGGTGGGCAGTGGCGTATGATGTGCATTTTCAGCTGTTTGTTTTTGTATCTTAGCGATTTTCTTGTTCGAAAGCTGTGATCTCGTTTAAAATACGATGTAATACGTAAGAAACGAATGGTTCTTCTTTTTTTTTTACCAACCACGCAGACACATTATTATACGCACTCGCACTACTAGCAGCGACAAAAGTAATTGAATTGAAAAAAAAATCAAATTGTAATTGTACTTATATAAAAATAAAAATACGGTCGGTCAAGTACTTTTTGCTATGTATTGAGTAGAACAAACGAGAATGCTAACGAGGTATACATGTTTTTTCGAAAGACAGTGCAGTTCGAATCTGAATTTTGCAATTGTTTGACACAAGGATTTCTAAAATTATGATTAATCGTTCTTTTAGGGGTAAGCTTTGATAAACATATTTTTAACCTTTTCAGGAGACAAAAAAAAAGGAGAAAATTTGTAGTAGGTCTTACCATGCCTTACTGTTTCTACTTGTGATGATAACTAAACTCTAAAAAGTCATATGTTCCATTGAATTTCACAAATCTCACGTACGCATTCTAATTTATTGTAAGATTAATAATACTAATAACGATCATCAGAGAAAAAAAGCATTTTTTTAATATTTTTACAAAAAAAAAAAAAAGAAAAAAAGAAAAAAAAAGAAAGAAATAATAAATAGCGCGTAAGAAAGAACTTTGAGCATATAATGATTATTCTCTAGAACGTTCTTTGTATAAATTGTAATTATTGTGATTTACATGATGTATAAGTCATATCTAAAGAAAACATTATCTAGAACGAAATCATTTACGTATACATGTATATAGTGGATATAAGTAGAATGCGTCACGCATGTAAGGCACAAGCATGCTCGATATAATATCTCACTTTCGTTCAATTAATTAACCAATTAATTAATCCTTCGCCAAAATTACACGTATAAGCCTCTTTTACGTTTCCAACAAACGTATGTCTCGTTAGTATTTTCCTATTCGCGTAATACCCCACATAAGTAACCGCAATCGAGATGAAAGAAATAACGAAAAAACGAAACAAACATCAAAACTGCCAACCTCCGTATACACGCATATAGTAAAGCTCTATTATACATACATATATACATATATCTGTGTGCGACATCATCACGCGAGCGAAACACCTTGTCATGTATAACATTGTGGAGTTCGAGTATATAGAAAAACGATAAGAAACAGGAAAGAAAGAAGAAAAAATAAAATGATACGTATAGTAATAAAAGGTTTATCCTTGTAAGCCGGCTCTTCCTTGATGGTCGTGTGCGTGCACGATTTTGACGGAGGATCCGCGCGCGTGTGCGTGTGTGTGTATGTATAGGTAATAGACGCGTGCGAAATAATGAGTGAAAGAGAGAGAGAGAAAGATGTTGTATAGCATCGATCGTTTCGCATTATACATATATATATATACGCAGTGTTAAACTAGCTTACTGACATTGACACACATATAATCTCCGCAATTACCGTAGCGAGCAGTGGGCTACTACCAGCGCAGCATATATATTATACAAATACATATTATATTTATATACTTACACAGAGTAATTTCATCGAGAGTGCGGCTGAGCGAAAAAAAAAAAAATAACACGTATAAAAGTCTCCGTGGTTTTCATTTTTGTTTTTTGTGCAATGTTTTAAGAGAAGTAATTATTAGCATGATTATTATTATTATTATTATTGCTCTATTACTATGATTATTATATGCGAGGCGAGTATAGAGTGTTGGTGAACGAGGAATGTCACACGAATATAATTGATCCTGTAAAGAGATAATTAATGAAACTTATAAACGATAATCCTGTACTATATATAATCTTCATTGGCCCCAGACGATTATTAATGGCCTTATTGTATTTCGCTTTGTAAATTACCGCGACGTATATGTATTAATAATCATATAGTGCGTGAGTTGTGCAGCATTTTGTAAAACTTGAATTAATCATCAATAACGTATAGATAGTTGAAGAGGAAAGGAAAGGAAAAGCAAAGAAAGAAAGAAAAAAGGAGAGAAGGGCAAAAGAACGGACGAAGCAAGACGCCAGAGTTGAATGTATTTGTATTTGTATAATAGATAAAACAGAAAAACAAAAAATGAATAATGAAAACAATGTGTATGTGAAAAAAAGCGCTTGACGTGTCTACATATTGTACGCGTGCAGCGTATTTTTTCCCGCCTATACGTGCATCTTCGATAGAATGGTGAAACATATATATATATAGTATAATTATATTATATTCAACGACGTACGTTCGTTCGTTTATATAGTTTTTCTCGATTTATTTGTCGTTTCGTTCCAATGCATTATAATACATTGCGCATGAGCGACGCCGAGAGACATAACATTTAACTCATCTCCTTTATCTCGTCGTTTCGTTTTGTTGAAAATTGCGAAAAAGAAAAAAGTAATATGTTATTATATTTATTCATTATACTTCCGGGGAGAAAATTATTCGAGCCCGCCTAGACGGAAGCCCGCGAAATTTTCTCCCAGGATGACTGCCAGAATACACACACACACGAGAAAAAAAAAATGAAATGATTAATTAATAATGAGGAAGACAAAAAAATAAGAGAATGAAAACGTTCAGAACTTACGCACATTTTACTAATTGCATATGTAAGACATAATTCACGCGAGAATCAAACAATACTAATTTCTGCGATTAAGTACGGGCTAAAACGAAGTTTAATAGATGCGCGCCGAGAGATCGAAAAAAGAAAATTAACCATGTAAAAAAAAAAAGAAAGAAAAATTAACATAAAAGAAAAACGAGGATCTTCGGTTCATGTTATAGTTTTTAATAAATTGCCTCGATTATTCATTGCTCTTTGTAGTGAAAGTAATTAAAACAAAACAGTCTCTTTGTTGTTCATTATTTTCTGTTCACATATACGCTCTCTCATCATCATGTAACTACTACTTTACAATGTGCTTAAGATAAAAGTGAGTAATCTGCAGCTGCGTGTTGCAATGAGCGACGAAAACTTTGGTATCAATGGTAGGTATTTATCTAGTGAATTGCGCGAACGAGTTTGTTCGACGACTGTTGTTTGAAAAGTAATTGGAATTTTGAATCACTGGAATTTAGCAAAGAATGAAATATAAAGTACGTGAAAAAAAAAAAAATTACTTGCTTTTTAATTTGTAAAGTAGAAAACGTCTTGTTTGTTTCTAGTAGCTCTGATTTTTCGTTCACTTTTACCTATCTTTTTCTTTATGAATTTTCGATTTATTTTTATTTTATAAAGGAGTAGGTAAGTATGTGTATTAACTATTTATAGAGTCGAGAAACAGAGTTACATAGTCGTAAGTAGCAACTCGATGCAACATGATATGTTTTCATCTGCAACATAACGCAACTTGTGTTCAAACTACATTGACGAAGTGATTTTCATGATATTTACTTTTTTGGTTTTATTAAGTTGATTACCGTACTGTTTCTGAGTCCACCGATAATTTTCATACTTTTTTTTGTTTTTTAAATTAAGCTTGTAAAATGTGAACAGAAAATTTTATTTTGATTATTTTCCGTCTTCCATGTAAACAAAAACTTAATGTTTTAATGCATTTTTAATTTAATAATAATATACTCTTATGACTATGCGGCAAGAACAACGCTGCCGCTCACTTGTAGGCATTTAAATCCAGTAGTAAACCTCAGGTATGGTAAGACACAAGCTGGTATTTAAAATACCAGTAGTAAAACCTACACACGATAAGACCGAAACAAAGGAAGCCATTTTTAAAAAATCGCCCGTTCAAAATAATAATCCTTTTCGTTCACATCGACTTCCGCTTCTATACCTTACAGGCTGCGCTCAATTATCAGCCAATCGCGATTGCAAAACAATCGGTCACATTTGGTCATAAACGGAGAGGCAGACTCCAGTCCGACGAAACTCCGCGCACTTTAGTAATAGTAACCGACGGACATTTAGCAAGGAGCCCTTTTTTCTCACACATAGACATCATAAGATCGGAAAATTGTGCGCGCGCGCCGACGACGACGACTCCGCGTGGGAGGTAGCCGAACCGTGTGTGTCTAGAGGCTGTATCCGTCGTCATCTGCGTATACTGCTGGCTACATCATCGTCGCGTGCGCCTCTGCACCAGAACTTATCTCTCGCGGCGATTCACACAACACACGTACGTGCACGTATATTGATGATTTCCATATTAGGAGATCGACTGAGCAGGAGCGACGCACGCGATTACAAGTGAAGGAAATATGCTGACCAAGCATCCGAATCGCGAGCGATTCTACTTGAAGTGGATCAAGGGCATTATTCTCGTTGAGGGCGTTCTATTTCTCAGCAGCTACTACCTCTGGAGCAAGCTCAACTCGTCCCGCGGTAAGTCATCGCCCGTTGTCACACTGATATTGTGATACGTATACCTGTAGGTGTGTGGATTATAGCTGCGGTTTTTAGGTTAGCTCTTTGCTCACACGCATGTATATATATATATATACACACGCATCAGATCATTTTTCGTTCCCCGTTCACCGTCCCGTCGCGTTCATTTATATCCTTAGTGTAGTGTGACTGTGTGAGTGACTGTGTGCCCCACCGCCGCCCACTTGGCGACGACGACGACGAGTGAGCGTGAGCGAGGTGTGTGATCCTTTGGATTTTCGGTTCTCCTCCGTCGCTTCAATTTTGTTTCGGAAAGCTGGAGGAAGAAAGGTGTTGATCGAGAGGATGTGATAACGCGCGTACGTGGGTATAGAAGTGAGTAAATGGCTTCGGGAATGGTGGCGAATATCGAAGGAAATTTTGTGTTCTTTTTTTTGGATAACGGTGGGCGGGTTGGTTGGTTGTTTTTTCTTTCGAGGGACTTTCGGTCTCTCTTGCTTTGTCTTGGGAAAGATCGTCGGATAGTAAGTGCGTTTTGGGGAATCAGTTCGGACGAAATGTTTTTTTTTGCACGAGCTAACCTATCGTTAGGCGACTGCTGTAAATAAACGATAAATATTCTTATATGTTTGTGCTTTGTAGATTTCAGGTATTACGTGCACAACAAGTGCCCGTTCATCCTGGCTCAGTTCTACAATCTGACGAGAGCCGCTAACCCGCACTGTAAAATCGAACTCCAAGACAAGCAGGTCTGGTCCGGTCAGGAGAACTCCCACTAAATGTTTGGTATCTAATGGCTATTTTGCAACGTCCTGCCTCCATGATAAATAAAAGTAGAGTAGCATACCTATGCCTAGCGGACGTGAACATAATGATTAACGGAGATCTAAATGATCACAGGAGATAACGATTTCTGAAGTCAAAAGCATAAAGTAAGTAGTCAATAGACGTACCCGGAGACCTCAATCATGATTGAAATTATGTTTTCCCACAGAAACCACAGTATAATGGAATCCAGTACTCCTAGCGAAGAGAGCTTGTCAGAGCGTATAAATAAGAGGGACAGAGAACGAAAAAACGTCATTGAGAAGCGTAAGGAGGAGAAGCAACATCTGATTGTTGAGACAGAGCAGGCCAGCTATTTTAAAGATGCTTTTTATTCAACATGCAAAACTATCAAGGATCTGCTAGACAGTGCAGAATCAGCTCCAACTTCTACATTATCAGAAATTTTCGATAAAGCGAACAAAGATATATTGATGTTGAAAAATTATTTATTTGAATCAAAAATATTTCTCAAAGTTTATGATATAAGAAAGGCCCAAGAGGCCCTTCAAATTTTGGAAACTGATGCAGCGCAGTTGGAAGCTAAGCTTGTACCGAGAAAGAAGTTTGGATTCAAAAATAGAAGAGTAGTTAAGAAATCATCTGAAAAACCGAGTGATGTGACAGATGGCTTAAAAGACTTGAAAATTGCGGAAAGTATTGCGACAAATGGTGTGGGGAAACAGAACAATAAACAAATTTATAACAAATATGGTGATAATACATGCATGTTATTAGGAAAGGTGGATGAAAAATTAGTGCTGGATGCTGAAAATGTGAATAAAAATGATATGTTACTCTCTGATTTAACAAGATGTACAGTTCGAATATACGGAACACCAAGTACGCTTCACATGGTTCGCCTTGTACAATGTACTGTTCTAATAGGTCCAGTGACAACATCTGTATTTGTGGATGACTGCCGTGACTGTGAATTTGCCTTTGCGTGTCAGCAGCTTAGATTACATACTTCTACAAATTGTACAATATATTTGCATGTAACAAGCAGAGCGATTATAGAAGACTGTACAAAGATACGTGTAGCTCCCTATAATTGGACATACGAAGATCAAGAAAACCATTTTAAACTAGCTGGCTTGGATCCCAAAATTAATAATTGGAACTGTATTGATGATTTCAATTGGTTATCAGCAGAAAAACATTCACCCAATTGGTCTATTCTAGAACTTGAATTAAGAGTGAAGTCTTGGGATTGATTATGGCTGTACAATGTATATTACAAATTTTGTAATTTTAATTTTTTGTGAGACTGGAGAAATCATTTATTCAATCTGAAAACTAATTATGTATGTATTTCCTTTTTACACAGTAAAGTAATATTGCATACTCGTTTATTACGTCGTAATTAATAAATCTTTATGCTCCTAATCTATAATGTATATAAATTTTATGAACTCAAAACCTAACATATTAAATTTGTTTTCTCCTATAATTAATGTGTAATTTATTTTTATGTATTATATACCTTTAATTTTATTTTCAATATGAATTTCAAATATTGCAGTTTTCTCATTCCATTAACATTTAAATATAATATTGATAAATGTTATAATAAAAAAAAATCATTAAAATATAAAGTAACAACATTATACTTAAAATCTTAAAAGAAAATGAACAATGTCGTTTTTATAATTAAAATATTTTACATTATCATTAAATTACTTAGTATCGCTGAACAAGTCAAATTTTTATTTTGTTGAAAATTATGATATTCGTCATATTTCATCAGAATCGCAAATAAGGATCAGCCGATTAGTTAGAATTGGGAATATATCGGAATCGGAACTGTCCGTTCCTATAGTGGAACAATCGAACTTGGACCACTTTACGCCATATTCTTCCCTGGGTGGAAAATCTTTCAAGAACGACAGTTCTTTGAAAAAAGATAAAATGGCCAAGCTCGTAGGATCTCTCAGCAGTCTTCTGCAAAGTAAGAAGTTTAAGAATTTTCTAACTTTTTTAATGAATGCACTTTCATTCCATATCCAAAAAATTACAATTTCTAATTCACCAATGTTTCATTGATTAATATTCTTATGTAATGTTCTGACGATTTATTCGAATTGTAAATTATATTTATTTTGACATAATACTCTTTACATAATTATCACCAAATGTTTATTTTAACCTTAATTAAAATAATTTAATTTTGCAAATAACAAATTTTCTAATCATTAAAAAACTACTTAGCAAAGTGTATATAACTTTTAAGGTTATGTTAATATTTCGTTTCACTTTTATCATGTGCAGCATTAAGTATTTACTACATATATAGTATTATTTGATTTTTAATTTAACTATTAAATTATATATTAGTATTGTAAATGTATGACAAAAGTTTTTTTTTATTTAAGAATGACATTGAATCTTAAGTGAAATATTTCCAAATTGTAAATAGATATCAAAATTTGCAGTATATGATAATTACAATGCGTATGCAATTGTGAAGTGAGTTTATAATTTAAACTTTCAGACACCGTCAAGTCAGCTACCCCACAGCTGCGTATCATCCAGAGATATGCTCTTGTCGAATTAGTTCCACCATCGCCAAAGGACATCCCAGCTATCCGATCTGGAATTGGAAAACTGATTAGCAGTGCCAAATCTGGAGGCTACAAAAACCTGACTGTAAGGGATGCCTGGTTAAACACATTGGTGGCCATTGAAGTTTACTGCTGGTTCTTCGTAGGTGAATGCATTGGCAAGCGACACATTGTTGGTTATGATGTTTAAGATCAGTTTAATTTGTGATAGATACTTATGTGTGTGTAAAAAAATAGATGAAATTTCATGATTCAACAACAAATAAAGTCTCAGACACCTTGTCATGAAATTTACTCAAACAAAATTATATATTATTTTTAAAAAGTTTAATTAAAAATGATTTACAATATTTATTTTTTAATTTGTTTATTTATTTTAACAAATTGACAGCCTCTTATAAAGACCTTATTAAAATTATCAAACAGTATTATGTAAAACTATTTACAACTTGGTTATTTATGCATAATATAATAGAAAAACAGTATCAAAAGTTTATAAATTTTACTTCAATACTTCAATCTGATGTTGTTTTGTGTATTCCCATATACAAATTGCACTTGTGACATGAACATTAAGCGAACGAATAATGCCAAATTGTGGTATCTCAATACAGAAATCTAAGAGTGGTATGATATTGGCTGGAATACCATTTTTTTCATTTCTAAAAGTAAATGATTATTGAATAATTTTATTTTTGAAAATGTAAAAATATTAGTAACTTACCCTAAGATAAGTACTGTTTCTTTTGGATATTTAACTTCACATAAATTGATACTATTAGCTGTTTGTTCAGCTCCAACTAAAGTCCAGCCATTGTCTTTTAATTCCATCAAATATTTTGTTAGGTAAAACGCTTTCACCTATAGTTCATGAACGCAAATAAATTTTCCACTAATCTTAATGCCAATGTAACCAATTAAGTTATGTAATAGTACTTTTCGTACCCAGGGCGTAAAAGTTTACACCCACGTATGAGTGTGATCACCGAGTCCAAAAGCAGTCGGCCCGAGGAATGTGGGATCACACAAGGGTGGAAAGTATTACGCCCGTGGTGCGAACATTATTTTTCGATGTTGAAGGCGTAAAATTGCATTTTTGAAAATTGGTACAAGGCGTAAAATGCGATTTTACGCCCACTGCATCGAAAAATATATTCTTAAGCTGAATAGTTCTCTTTTTTTATTAAAAAAAAATACATACCTCGTTTATTTTCATCCATTTATCAGCTGATACACTCAAAGCTTGAAATTCTTTATCTTCAATTTGCTTGAGATTGGAAATAACAAGTTCTTTTACTCCGAATATTTCACATGTTCGTGCTATTCCTCCAAGATTTTGTGATTTTTCTACAAGAGAAGCTACTATAATAATATCTTGTTTATTTTTGGTCTGAATTATTGAATCTGAAGAAATATCTAACAAATCATCGTTTGGTGATTTTGGTTTCTGTGGTATTATTTTCTTTTGCATATCACTAGCCATCTCGGAAAATTCTACTTCCTCTGGTTTTGCATTCTCATCTGTAAATTAAATTCAAATTTGTTGTAAGATCTTTTTGTTTCATTAAAAATTGCAAATCAAGTGCTCTTACTTGACTTTAAAATGGAGTAAGGAATCACAGCTTTATCTAAGTAATTATCAGAGTTGGCAATTTTTACGGCAATATTTGAGGGTTCTAATATTGTAGGCGTTAACATTTTGATCAAAAACTTTTGCTCTTCAAAATGTTCTTTGGTCACCCATTCCTCAAAAGTTACATTAGACAGTCGTGGCAGTTGATGGTATATTGTCTATTTAAAAACAACAGTTAAACATTAGTTTACCCCAAAATATTTTCGAACACTAAAAATAATACAAGTTATTATTATTACCTCTAAAGTATAATGTTGAATCGGGTCGAATGCCGTGTAGAAAAAGTCTTCGTCAATTTTATGTGGATTTTTCTTAAAGTTACCACAACGCAAGCTCTCTAACGTCGCCTTATAAAAATGTGCAAATTCTGATCTAACATCGCTTTCTTCAGTCACTAGTTCGTATAGTTTTATGAAAAATACCTTAAAAGAATAGTTCATTTAGCAAAAACAATCGATTCACTTTCATTAGTAAAAAATGAAAATACTCACTTGCCCGAATAATCGCATGCCGAACTGTTGGCCCATGCAACAAATGCCTAACTTACTCAACGCCATTTTTACGAAACTCGGTAGATTTTCTTTGGATAATTGCCGAGCTACATGCCAGATTATACCGATTACGGAACTTGCGCTACCAGGTCTCTCCTCACACATCTATATCAGAAAAAAAAACAAATTTTTTCACATATGTTAATTCGAAATTTAATATAAAAAAAAATACAAAAAATTTTTCATACCTTATCAAAGAATGACCAGAGATCCGACTGCAATTCTTCATTCGACAAATAAATTCGTATGAGCAGCCATTCTTTCATCATTCGCACGCTATGTTGATCTGTATCTTGCACTATCGAATCGCGCAGCGCATGGTACAAAATTTGGAGAGATTCCTTACCATTAATAATACTTTAGTAAGTGATTTACTCCAGAATTTATTTTTCTTTTAATTCAAAACGTTCACAAATACATACCTTGTTTAAATAAGGCTGCAAGATAAGCAAAACTTGCATTATTCGGTGTTTCAGTCTATGTATTTGCGAGTCCGCGTAGTATCTCTTGTTTTGCACGGTTGATAGTTTTTCGAGCACTAGTGGTAGGAACAATGATGCGTTATCGGCATTCTCGTCGACTGCTTTACTGAGATGTACAACAGCGATCGCACGTATTAACGCGTCTACGTTATCCTCCCTATATTTATGAATCGTTTTAATTATTTTGTTTATTGTAGTATATTCAAGGGTCGGTTCAGTTGAAAGTTAATAATTTTGAATTACCTGTTAATGAGATCGTGAACAACGAAGTTCTCCTTCCACCTGCTACCCTCTTTCCATCTATGCGGGTCGAGTATCTTTTTTCCTTTCACCTGAGCTTGCAAGCTGATCCTCTGGTCCCGCCGTAGAACTTCGCCGTGCAGTAGTCCGTTCAACAGAGCTTTCATGAAAAATGAAAAATGGCCCCTGATATGACTGCAAACCAGCAGAATGTACTTGAGCCCTGGCAGTGATTCGCCTTCCTCTAGCATCGCATCGGTGAACTGTAAAGTATTAAAAAAAATTGGTTCATTACCATCGAATTATATTAATACTCTACAGAAAATTTAGAAAACGTAGTAAATGTCAGCTTACTTCTTTACATATTTCACGAACAGGAGCGTAACGCAAACAATCAGCGCAGTTCACGGACTCGATCAGTTTCTGCGACGCCAGCCAGAACGTCTTGTCCCTCTTGCTCTTGAAATTGAACCGCACGAAGCTCCTCATCAGGTTCTTCCAATCCTCCAGTTTCTTATCGTCTTCCTGGCACAGCTGAACGCTGCGGCACATGAAGAGCCCCAGATGAACGAGCGCCTCGTTACCCGCCGCGTCGAAGATCTCGGACACCAGTGCCAGGTACTCGTCCATCCTCGCGGTGAAATCTGTAGCCGGCATAATATTCACCTGGTTCTTCAGCAACCGACTCGCGGTGACGTAGACGTTCACCTCGCCGGACGACATGAGAGCGTTCTCTCGTATCGCGCGGCGGTAGACTTTTATCGCGAATCTAATCCTCTCAGTCAAGAAGGAGTCGGATACTTGAGGCACGAGGTTGCTCCACGCTTCGAGGGCGTAGAAAACGAGAGTGAAAGCTGGCACTTCAGCAAACTCGTTCGTGAGGACTCGCTGGCACTTTGCCTCCAGGCTCATGTAGTTGTCGCTGGTGACGAGCGACATGTCGATCTCCTTGCCGTCGACGAGGCAGCTCACGGGAAGCAGAGCTTTCGCACTGGCAGCGATGTCCGCGTACTTTACCGCGCCCACCGCCAAGACGCGCGAGTAGTACCTGATCAGTTGATCCTTGTGGGCGATGTAGATTTTGTAGATGAACTCCGGAGGCTGCCGCTGCCATCCGAACAGCCGATGAATGAACTCTATGATCTTGACGACTAGGAATGTACCGACGTACGGCCTCTGGCCGATGTTGTGCAACGAGGATAGCAGGAACTGCTGGAGCACTCGTTTGATTTTACACTCGTCCGATTGGAATATCACGCCTGCTTCGAACAGTAGCTGGACGATCAGGGAACAGGTGGAATGCGATACACCTGGATCTGTGTCGGAGAGTAGATCGAGGGTATAGGTAGTGATAAACTTCTCGGCGTCGTCGTAAGGTACTCCGGCGAGCCATGATACCAGGCTTGGCCAACACGATGACTCCTTGACGATTTCCACGGGAAACAGAGATAGCAGATTGGCTAGAGTTTTCAAATTCTCGATTTCGGCGAAGCGACAGAGAATTTTCAGCAGGGCGATTTGAGACATTGACCGTAGCATTGGGGGGTGCAAGCTTATTTTTCTTGCTGTGTCATTTCTGAGTATTTCGACTTCATTGTGTCTCAGTTTGACAATACCATTTAGTTTGTCTGATACAGACAGTATTGAGTGTAATACATGATAAATAGGCACTGGGCCCCATGGTGGTAGATATAAGTAGTATACAAATTTTTCTATCAAATGTAAATTTTCACTTTGACATCTGTTAAACCAGTTGGTTAAGGCAGTGACTATTTCAGGTTCATTTTCATCATTGAATTTCTCGTACAAAAAAGTGATGTTCAGACTTTTTATTATTAATGCAAGAAAGAGCTCATGAGCATATGCATCAGTATTTAACTTTAATGATCTTAATAGTCCCCACTTGATTACTGTATGGTTGTCATGCTCCAATATCCTTGCAAAAGCACAATAAATCCAGCTAACATCGAAACAATTTCCACAGGACTTGTGGAATATCCAACCTTCTACTAAGATGTCTATATGTGGCAAATAGGGAATGACTAGATGCTTCTGTTTTTCTTCTAAAGCTTCCATAAATAAAATAAAAGTATTAATAATATGCTTTATGGACAACTTGCCCGGATCACTCTTGTTACAAATAAATGGATTCACTTTGTTTTCTATCAAATTTAAAGCTAAAGAATTCTTGATATTTTCCTCATGAGAATCAATAAAATTTACTAATCTTTTAAAAACATATAGAGCTTCTTTGCGTTCATGTGGTTGAATAGATACAAGCTTTTCCTGAATCAGAACCCACAAGCTTGTGGCATGAACTATGTTATAATCCTCCTCTATATTTTTTGAATCAGTTGGAAATATAAGATCACATAAAACACTAATTGTTTGTAACACAGGACGTTTACCAAGAATTTCATGAATATATGGACTAATAATTTTAGTAGTTTTTGTTATATCAACTATCTTTGATAAAACAGAATACAAAGCATGCCATTCATGGCTCTCTTTACAATCCACCCAAGTTTGAAGATCATACATAACTGAAGATAGCAGTACTTTCTTACAAGATGTTAAATGAATCTTATTCGCAGGTAAATTCTTAATAGCATTTATGAAGTCAAGTATTTCCCATGATTGTAAAAAGCATACTAATACTTTCAGATACTTATGGGTTGGAAGTAGTTTATTTTCAGCATTATGAGCACGAAACTCTTCAAATAAGCTAATGAAATATTTTTGATCTTCAAAAAGCACCAACTGTAATGTGATAATGTCATATAAAATGGATTGACATTCCTTTTTAGCATGAATCAGAATTTCTATGAATTCTCTGAATTTAGAATGAAATGTTATCTTATTGCTGTCTTTTATATTCTCATAACTTAATTTGTATTGATAACATAAAATCAGTCTCAAGAACTCCAAGCTGTTTTTGTCATAATCTAAATTTTTCAATGTCTGCAAATAATGTTGCAAGACTTTTGATATATCAACATGAATATTCTCCAAAAGCACAGAATCCGCTTTGACAATGCTCATAAAATGTTCGTGTAACTCCATTTTTTTTTAAGGCAGAATTTTCAGTCTGAAGTCAAATCATCCTAAAAAGTAAAAACATAACATTTTATTGTAAACTCGCATGAATAACCTAACGTCAACGACAAAGAACGAATCGAAATACCTCGTAAAGTAAGTACATTCGACAGCTATCCTCTCATTCCTCTCATAAAAAAAAGAAGTATCTAAAATGGGCAGAATTCTCTTTCAAAATTCATGCTGACAGCCGCTGTCCTTCCCGTATAAAGCTATATAAGTACAAAGTACACCTCACTGCAAAATATACACACCCACCGCGTACACTGACAGTAAGTATGCGTATTACAGAGCAGTAGCGGCGGCTTGCAACTTGCAAGTTGCAACCCTTTGATGGACGACAACAACCGTTAGCACGTGCAATA
>JAPYZP010001556.1:0-16106 GCA_030522985.1 Torymus sinensis | reverse complement strand
GCGACGACCAAACATTTCCCCACTTCACTTCATCAGACACGAAACACAAACGCACACACATACACTTTTCCCCGATCACTTTCTTCCGCGCTACACCCGGGGAGGACCAATCAGTGAGCGAGGCGATAAATCACGCTGCTCTCCCACGGCGACTTTTAGCGCGCGAGGCTCGCACGCTCGAGAGCACTCTCGCATTAGGCGAATTACGCCGCGCGACTGCGGCTGCGCGTATCGCGGCACGCAGGTGCGAGCCAGCGAGCGAGCGAGGACGAGATCTGTGTGCGTGTGTGTGTATAGTTTCTTCTGCGAGTGTTTGATTAGTGCGGTATTTATTATGCGCTGCGGATGAATGTTTGAGCGATATTATAGGAAGTATGATTTTGTTATGTGGGGGAAATTTATTGAATTTAAAATTTTCAGAGTTTATAGCACAAGGATTAGTTATTCAAAGAGTCCGTAAATTCATAAAGAAATATTCTTAGTATTATATAAGTATCGATGTACAATAAAAACAATCGATATGTATTTCCATCAAATTTATATGTTTTATATATAAGAGATGTAACGAGACGAAATAAAAATAATTTTCCTGATAAATTTTTAAGCGCAAAAGGGGTTAATCGCGAAATATATTTATCATTCCGCGGCGCACACATTATAAAAACAAATTGAATAATCGAGCTTTTGTGCGCGGAGGCAGTTCGTGAAACACTTTTCCAGCCGCGTGTGCGCGCGTTTTACGCGTCGCTAAAATACACACTCGCTACACGCGAAAAACATCAACGCTGAAATAAACGTTGAGTTAAAAATCGACGTTAAATATAAGTAAAGTACGAACCGATTCTCGTCAAAAATTCGAAATCCGTCATAATATAAAACGCGCGCGTCGCACCCCTATCGATCGCGTAATTAATACAATAAAACGCGCGAGTGAAAAGCCGGGTGTAATAAGCGGAACTTGATGAAAAACACCGAACGAAAAAAAAAAAATAAAAAAAAATATACGAATTTACGCAACTTTCATCCCATTATATATTGCGCAACGACGCGGTATCAAACGGGAATGTTATTTGAAGAATAAAAAATAATAATAAATTCGTTTCCGAATCCTTTATCATTCCCGTCGCTCTGCTCGAGTATATACACACACACACACACGTATAAATTCCGCCGCATATGTTTCTGATATTGCGCTTTAATGAGGTTACGAGATCGAGGTTTATCGATATATACACACATTCTTTGTGCGCGCGCACCGCAGACGTATCTCTATCTCTCGTAACGCCAAGGCCGTCTATCTTGGCGCGCTCGTCGTCGTCGCGTATTTAGCGAACTCGATCGGTTTGAATTGAGCGACACTTTATCGCGGGGGCGGGTAATTAAATTTATTTTTTGATACGCGAAAAAAGGGGCATTAAAGAGCTCTCCCTCTCTCTCGCAGTTTATACGAGAGTATACCGTTAAAAATAACGGTCATCCCTTAAGTACGTGGGGCAGTCCCGGGTAATAAACGGCCGGCGGCTCGCGGGGCAATAATTTCTTATTTATACCGGGACGGCCGCTCTCCGCCATTACGGGTTTATATATATTTATACTTAAAAAATTAAAACGAAAAGTAATATAATGGCGTACGCGCACGGGCATAGTTAGTCTCCGCCTGCTTTTTAATTACGAGAATTATATTATTTTTATTGTATAAAAATTGATTAGGTGCCGTTACACGGTGGGAGAGTAGATTGTTGCCGATATTATAGATAAAATACGGTTCTTGTTATTGTGAGATTCGCCGCCCATTAATCGCGACGGGGCTGGCGCACACCGTCGCGATCTATTATATCACACAGCGAAGGAGGTATTAAAGTAATATAACACACAGAAAGATTGGAAGTTATTATTTCGCGATTGTAATGCGATAAAAAAGGGAGAGGGCACGGCAAACATTTACGAGCGTCGGTTTCACGTCTTTATAAATATTGGACCTCGCTACACCGCCGTACTTTACTTTTATAACCGACGTATAAAAGAAATTTCGCGATCGCTATATTATTGACAGTTATAGTCGCACGTAAAAGCGACTTTTTGACGTCGAAAAAAGAATCTCGCACTATGATCCGTATACTAATATATAACACGAGAAATTAATGCCCGATCGCCGGGCGCGCGAGCTTTTGTTCCTCAATGACTCGGGAAAAACTCTCGCTACATCGGCCTCCGCTATACAGCGAATGATCGATCTCGCTCCCTCGCGCCGGTTAATTAAAGAGCCAGGGGTGTAATTAACCTCTCTCTTCTCTACCTCTGCTGCATCCACCCTCTCTTTTGCATGCGCACGTACGCGGCTTTTCATCGGCAGCCGGCCTGCCTTTCTCTCTCCTCTCGCCGGTAATTCGCAGCAGCAGCAGCGGCGGCGGCGTTTAAGGCCTTTTTTCCCCGTCGGTCTTTATATTCTCGCGAGTCGAGCGATGCGTACACGATGTAATTTCGGAGAGGCCAGGGCCGATTGTTTGCCGATGGAGAATGTAGGTTAGAGAGGGGGAAGTGTAGGGTAGTTTTGAGTAGTCGGGTAATTTATTCCTACTGCTGGAGGGGTTTAGAAGAGTTTTGCTCGAATTTTGAATTTGTTTGGTCGAGAGGTGCTGTTGCGCGGTCGCCGCGGCTATGAGAAAATTACGTGTTGTACGTATGAATAGGCGGTGAGGGGATACTTTGGTTGCGGATCAGGGAGCGATTTTCGAGGTTTGTATATAGATGGTTCATTTTTCTTTGCTTAAAAATGTTTTTCTGGAAAAGTGATGTTATATATCAAATAAAGTGTGTAAAAGTAAAAATAAATTAGGGGAAAAAAAGAAAAGATCGATAGTTTAAAATTTTTCTTTTGTTACGTATTCTATAAGGTAGTTTCGTTAAAAACCTTTTTATTTTATTTCCTATAAATTTATAAGCGGAACGAGCAAACATTTTGAAAATTTCGATAAAAAGGAAAAGAACAAAAGTGTAGTGTCCCGTATTCCCATGGCAATGCCGCGTCCCGCTCAACGCCGAGAGAGAGAAAGCTTCACTTTAACGTTCTTCAACTTTTATAATTGCATAACACTTGTCCTATACCGGCGGGTGTAAATAGAATTAGCCCCGCGCCACGCGAGCGCGCGCGCGCACATATAAACTAAAGAGGAAAATATTTCAGTTTTAAAGCGAATTAATATTTTCCACGCGGCGGCGGTGGCGGCGGGGGGAGAGAGAGAGAGAGAGAGGCTAACTGCGCGACCAATTGAAACTTTTGATCCATTTTATCTCATACCTGGAATTTCAACAACGCGCACGCATCGTCCCCTCGCATATATACACACACACACACACCACAATTATTATTATTATTATTATTATTTTGCACGTGTTTTACATACGAAACTGGCTTATTCCTTTATCGGATCAACGCCATTACTCTTTGCCCCTCTCGTACTGGAAATTCGCGCAAAACTCGCGCTGAATGTCAACATCGCGAAAATCCAGCGCACACATACACGCACTTGCACGTCAAATATTTAAAGAACGAAATACGCGTGGAGAGAGGGAGAAAGGGACTAAGTCGAAAAACCGAAAACTTGGAGATTGAAATTTAAATAATGAATACACGCGCGGGAAGGGTAAATAGACGCGGAGAGATCTCGCGTAATTAGGTCTCGAGACGTTTCCAGCCTGCATTTTTCAGGGCATTACGGATTACCCCGGGAATCCCGTAACGCAGACGCGCTTCTGCAGCTGCTGCTGCTAGCCGGCATGATTTCTCACAGGAATCAACTTTGCGCTCGCATCAAACATTTCGCGCGGAGCCCCGATACAAAGCGCATACTTAATGCCCTCCCTCACTCCCCGTGTGCGCCTGAATCGATTCTCTCTCTCTCTCTCTCTCTCTCTCTCTGCGTTCGTTTGTTGCCCCCTCTCGCGCTTTGGCTATACCCTGATGCCAGCTGTTGGCTCGTTATAACGAGATGAGGAACCGGCATGGCCGAAATTCGCGGATTGCTTGTCGGTGAAGGTAGATATATAATGAGAGAAGCGCGTTGAAGCGGGGAGAGTGGGAGTTTTTAAGGTATATAGTGTGTGATTTGATTGACGCGGTGAAATTCGAGAGAGAGGCTGGAGGGGAGATTTTTTTGCGCGTGAACTGAGGGAGTGTGTTTGCGTGGATACGGGTGGGATTTCGAGTTGCGTGTGGGGAAAATTTTTATTGGAGTGTCGAAGTTGATTACTGGTATGTTTCTTTAGAGAGATGAATGGGAGAAAAGTATTTGTACGAATTGAAATTTTCACTTCATTGTAAGCAGAATTCTTCTGAATGAAAATCGATAACTACATACATAAAACCTATGTATTTAGTAAAAATCCATAAAAAATTATTTCAAATAAAATAATTGCATCCTCAATTACTCAAATATTTTTCAATCATTTGATCCCAAACCCTCTGCCCGAAATTTCCCACCGGATTCCCCGAAACTTATCACCCCCCCCCCCCCCTCCAATATTTACTAAAAGTGCTAATAACGTTTTCGAAATACCTCTGTATTCGCGAGTCGCGCAAAAACGAAAAACCGGCCGCATTTTCGAAATAATTCCGTAAAATGCATTTTTTACGCTCGTCAGTCCGCGGCTTTTTGCCGCGCGCTGTAGCTCTCCCTCACTCGCCGCGCCTCTTACGTTTCATCAATTTTTCTCTTTGTTCCTCTTCATTCCCTCTAATTCTCTCTCGCGGCCCATATACATCATCTCCTCCCCCACTCTCTCTCTCACTTTCCACTTTTTTCCGCTCTCTCACTTTATCCGCGCGTGCCTTTTGTACGCAGTTATTATGTTTAAATGCGGATATTGAAGTGGAGCGAGCGCCGGGCAAAAAAGTGATTTTCCGCATGGCGAAGTACACACATTTTTAGGGGGGCACCACTTTCTTTGTGCAACGACGCGTTCGCCAAGTTCGTTAACGCGCGTGTGTATAGGTTTTTTTTCCTCTTTCTCTCTCTCTGGTAAAATCTACCCGGTGAAATTTAATACGCGCGTTCGAACGGTTAAAGCGAAAAATTTTCATGTGTTTGTCCGGTCGGTCTTTTTCTCTCTCTCTCTTTCTCTCTCTTTGTGCGTCGTTCTCGGACTGATGCGCGTTAATCTTTTAATGAGTTTTTATCACGACGGTGGAATATAATTTTCTCGTTAGAGTAATTGGGAATGTTGCAATTTATAATTAAACACCGCAGTAGTGGCGAAATTTGGAATGGAGATGTTACTGGACATGAAAATTTCGCAGTAACTCTTCTGACTAGTGATACCTCGTATTTGTGAAATTTGTGTTGAAGAATACAAAAATTGATCTGCCCTTTGTTACAATAAAGCTAGTTGTAAAAGTGAGACGCGATAAAACCATATGTCCATTCATTGTTTATATTAGCTCGGACACATCGATAACTTGACTGCAATTCGGTAATAAATAAAATTCATAATTCGTTTCACCGAATTCCCTGTATTATCAAACACCACGATTTCGCACCCAAAACAACGTCAACTCCCAAATTTTCAACCAGCCACATCGCTCAAAACACATTCTCCTTAAACAAAAAAAACGCCCGGACCACTTTTTTAAACCACGAAAACTTTTACAAGAACCACGAAAGCTCTCTCGCAACCGCTATCCTCTCTCTCTCTTCCGACCCTCATCCCTAGCTCTCTACCTCACTGCAGCAGCAGCCTTGTAAAAACCGCGCCGCCTCGAAAATCCTCCTCCTCCCGCAGAGATGAGCGCGGGATCGCGTGTCTCGAATAGCGCGGCCCTCGTAATTTCTCCCGACGACGAGAAAAGCCCCCCCGCGAGCACGCGAGCACTCGCTGCCTTTGTCTTTACCCCCTAACACAAGAAGCGCAGAAAGAGAGAGAGAGAGAGAGACGGGGCTAATGGAGAGGAGGAAAGGATTAGTGCGGGAATTTTTCTCGGAGAGCGAGCGGATAGTCCAATCAGCTTTTTAGGAGACGCGAGCGTGGACAAAGGACGTGGATTCTTCGAGTCTCTATGTGTGTGCGGTTTCACGGGGGGAAAAGAAGCGAGAGCTTAGTTTGTAAAGAGAATAAGGTCGAAGGAGGAAGGGTTGGGGATTGGAACTAAAACGGGGAGGATTGTGTTTTTAGGGAAGTGGTGGGTTGGTTAATGAGCGAGTAGGCCACGCGGTGTGCTAATGGTTTTATAGACGTGGGAAAAAGGCTCTGTGGCTGTTCGGAGCTAAAAGGTAAGAGCAATATCAAGGACCGTCTGATTCTATACGTTCCTTTACAAGGAATCAGCCTAATATTTTCAATTGAACAAAAGGATTTCCGCGTCAAAACCATATAAAAGCCCCGCCGTACCGAGCGCACACGTTGCACCACCGCACTCGTAATTCAATTTACAACTCGCACAATGCGCACCCACCTGCCTTATCCGCCTCCCCCAAGACAACGAGCTCCTCCGCCTTCGCCCTCCCCGCGAGCAAAGACGCAAAAAACGATTAAGAAGTGAATCAATCTTCGCGGGCACATAAGCCCCGTGGCTTCGCTGGAGCACTTTCAATGATTGAAAACAGCGCTCTTCCCTCGCCCGGAGAGAGAGAAGAAACGACGGAATTCGCCTCTGCCTTAGTCGCGTACGTGTGTGTGAGTCTGTATATATATATATGTATGGCGGAGATAAAGGAGACATTTTTCGTTCGCAGCGGAAATCTCTGTGTGTTATATCCGCGCCGACAATGGGGGAGAAGGTAGAGCAGAGAGAGAGAGAGACTTATGAAAAAATTTTGATATTGTAACGGCGCCGGCTTGCGCGCGAGCGCCCGGCTCCTTCCTTCCTTCCTTCCCGCCTTTTGATCGCGGGGCCGCGATATCGAATTGGTTTTTCTCTCGCGCAGACGTATATGTATAGGTGTGTGTGTGTGTGTGTGTAGAGGTTGGAGAAAGGAGAGGGACGTTTAAAGGAGCTATAGGGGGGACGCCAATGGGCGCGGTTGAGATTTTTCAGATTGGGTTGTTTGGTCGTTGAGTGTAATATACGAAGGTGAGTAAATGAGCTGTTTTCTAGTCGCTCGATATTGAGCTTATATTATAGTCGTTTATTTATTATTTCTGAATGTTCTAATATCGTATCCTGTACACATTAAGCTTGTTAAGTTATGACGTTATTAATGAAATTCCATTTCCTGGAAAAATAGAGCGTTCCATTTCAAGATACTTCATTTAATTCCACTAATTTTATAATATCAGCAGCACTCTCAGTAGAAAATATTATAAATAAAACTATGCCAAACGTTATATTTCTTCCACTCGCTTATTAATCTTCAGAGCTAGAGACCAGAACCGCGTCGTTCTCACGGGATACCAAAAGCTTCTTTTTCCTTTCAGCCGCGTCGACAGAATCAACGGCCAGCAACCAAAACTTACGGTCTCTCCAATACCTTAAAATCCCAAATGGAATCTCCCCTCGCAAGTAAGAAGACGCAGCAGCGATAACCTTTAATTTAACCTTCTTTCCTTCCTTCCTTCCTTCCCTCCATCCTCTCCTTTCCTATTATTTACCCTCAATAGAAAAATACGAAGTGCATCCAATCAATGGCTCGCGCGGACAAACAAGTGGCATTTCTCTTCCGCTCGCGCGACTTAAGAGCCGTCGATGTATATACACAGATAGAGGAGCGCGTCCGAAAGCCGCCGGCCTCGAAAAATTACATCGCCATTGTGTGTATACGTGTCCGTGTGAGAGAGAGAGAGAGAGGGAAGGAAGGACTCGAGAGACTCGCGCGCGAGAGCTGGAAAAATTTCCCCGACATTGAAATCAACAATTGAATTTCGCCGAGTGAAAATCACTTTGCAGCCCCCCGCTCTCGAGGAGTCGAGGACTCTGACTCTGTTCCTCTGGAGGGAAGAAGGAGGAAGAATAGAGTGGGAATATGGAGAGGATGGAATGAGGAGGGAAAGAGGGAGAGAGAGACTCCTGGGGGAGGAATCCCGTTGTATTATACGAATCAGGAGGCGACCCGAGCGCGCGAAAATGTGCTCATTGTTTATGTGGGGAACGGGGTTTGTGGAGAGGATGAAGAGTCACTAATTTTGCTGCTTTGTGGACCTGATGAGTGTGTTGCACGCTTTATTGTTCAGCTGCAGAATGTTTTGGATAAATGATGTATTAATAAATCCTTATCAAAATACATTTCGTTAATCTACACAGATCTGCTATCACCCTGGTAAAAAAACTGTTCCAAGTGATTAATGTTTTTGTTTGTTCAAATTAGAAAAACCAACGTCTATACGCTCATCACCACTAAACGACTGATGAAAACTGCTACCGACACACACGTAATTACTCTCCTACGTGGGATCCCTCAATTGCTCGTATTTTCGCTCGCCTGCTGCTGCTGCTGCTGCAGCTCGAATGAGAAGAAACTCAAGCGTTCGACCCCTCGTTACTCCGTCGGCGTCAATTTCACGCGGTAACGCATCCAATAACCCTAAACGCACTCGACGCCGCCTTCTAGAAAACCAAATGAAATTTTCTCTGTCCTCTTCTACAATGATTTTTCTCTCATCCGCATATTATCGGTGATTTTTCGGGACACACAGGCGTTAATTAAAATCGGCCACCGTTATAATATATATTATAAATAAATTAATTGCAAAATTTCGCGGGCCGTTCTTTATCGCGGCGAAATTAACGAGGGGCGGGTGCGCGGCCATGCGTCGTAATTTACGAAAATGATAATAAATGATCCGCAGCGGCGGCCTGCGTGACAAAATATTATCCTCTGTAATGCATAATCCGCTTTATATATAATTTTTTTTTTGTCACCCGATTAAAAAGAAAAAAGAAACTTTCGTTACGATGCAGATTTAATATTCTAAATTGAACAAAAAGAAAAAAAAATACTTATTATCATTATAGTCAGAACAACATTGGTGAAAATTCCCGTTCAATTTGCCGCTAAACTTGCCTCGCAGAGTCGCGACAACTCGAGGCGCGCAATCGCGGGCGGTAAAACAGTTCGTATAGGTGCCTCGCGAGAGAGTAAAGGGGTTTATTAGGTTTTTACGAGCGCCGGCTGTTTGCGGCAGAGCCGATGTTACGTGTCCACCCCCCTCTCCTTCCGTTTCTCTCTCTCTCTCTCTTTTACTCTTTCTACTCGATCGCGCGTGATTTCCTTTAAAGGCGTTTAAAGCGCCCCCGCCCTTTCGACGTCGTCGTTCCCGCGGTCTCGAGGTCCTGTTCGATTAGTCGTTTAGACGACGGGCGTCCCGAGTTTAATCAATTTATTTAGTCGCCGTTCTTTATTTACTAGTATAAGTGTAAAAATGCTTGCTTTAATTAATCTTCTTATCAGGTGTATTTTTGCAGCGGAGATGGGATGAATTATGCATCGACGGAAACCAAACACCCCTCTATGCGATTTTTTTTTTCGCAGCGGGGCATTTTTCGCTGCCGCACGTTTTCACCGCTTTAATCGACTTTGATGTTTATCTTTCATAAACAGATTATTTACTGTCGGCCATCGCGCGGAATTACATTTCGCGCCGCTGCTACTGACGCGCCGCCGGTGCTGCTCGATATCTCATGAATAAAGATGCATTTATAACTCAAAAAGTTTTAATCATAAATTTTCTGCGACTCGCCGGCTGCAACCAAATATTAGCATTTCATCGCCCGAAAAGAATATACCAGCCACCCACTCAATTAACCCGAATGAGCCGCATTATTCAAACTTTAGTGGAGGGGGGCGAGGCTTGAAAAATGACTTCTGCTCGTCACACGCTCGCTCGCGCGCACGTTTCTGGGAAAATGGACGGAGGAGAGAAAGGCAAATAGTACAGATTAGATTAGCTTATTACGGGATTACCACTGCACGGTATAAATGATATAAAAGTTTCATTACTAAAATAAGCATATAATGCGTCTGAGGTATACGCTTGCGGAACGTCATTATTATTAAAAAAAAATTTTTCCCGCGTTATTTCGACCTACCATTCTTCAGATTAATCATTATTATATTCCATTCGCGTAAAAATTAATTAGCCAGCATCGCGACAACCCCTGTACGTATAATCCCGCGTACCCGCAGCCTTTGAAAATCGAAGCCTGCACCAACGCAAACCGCGCACATTTTCCACATAGTCACCGTTTTTCAACGACGAAAAAAAAGGCTCCTACGAACAGCGTCATTACACCAGACCTACAAAACTTTCTCTCAATGCGCGTCTGCGTCGACACCCCTCCCCACATGCAGTATACACATGCACCACCACCCCCCGTCTCCGTGTATCGATCGCGCCCTTATTTTTTTGTTGCTCTCTCGCTCTCCTCTGCAGCACGTGCCGGGGGGACCTCAAAGGGGCCACTCGTTAATGAGGCGTAATTATCGCGCGGCGACAATGGCCCCCCGATCCCCTGAATGCGCGTGAATTTGTAACGTGGCGGCGGCCGGCGGCGACGGTGGTGGTGGTGCCTTTTTCAAAGCCGGTTTTTCTGCGTTTGCAAAATTGGTTTTGTAGCCCGCAGCCAGCTACGGGTAGTAGATGAAAGGGCCGAAGGGAGCGTGTGTGGCGTGTGTTGCCGGGCGGATTTCGCGAGAGGGATATCTCGTTAGCGAAGAAGTTTTTTTCTTTTCGTTAGGATTTTTGCAGTTATTTTAGAAACATTTTCGGGAGGGTTGTTTAGGGATGAGGGTTGGTGGTTGGTGATTGGAAGAATGTGTATGTTTGTGGGGATATGGTGTGGGAAAGGTGAAGATTTGTAAAGAAATTTCAAAGGTCGGAGTAATATGAGACAGTGGCGGATTGTTTAAAATTTTCTTTTATCTTCAGGCTTAAAAAAAAAAATTATGAAAATGCAATAAAATCCGTGTTGTTTATTACATAAGATCTCCAATTTTCTATTGCAAAAATATGAAAATTTATTCAAAATTTTGCTTAATTAGTTATTTTTTCCGTAAAAATACGGATAATTATGTAGTACTATAAAATATATTTTTTTCAAATGATTTGATTTCAAGTAGTAATGCTATCTACAAAAGAAATGGAATAAAATGATCCTTTTAATGACTTTTTATCCTTGAGAAATACCTGTTTCGCCTCTAAAGGTGAAAATAAAAAGCGAAATTAAGTTCTTTTGCGCTTCGAAAAGGTGCACTTATTTCGCGTTAACTACTGCAAAACTTCGTTTTTCGAGCCTCAACGCCGTAAACTTTTGCCTGGTAGCCAGCCAGAAGATCTAATAGTATTTTAACTCTTTACAGGCTAACTACGACTCGGGAGCGGGTTCTGCCGGAAACTGAGTTTGCCGCGGTAACTTGAACATACTTTTCTTAGACCGATGATAATTTCGACTGTATTAATTTACTCATTTTATAAGAGTAATATTACGAGGAAGAGCGTTTTATTGACGAAATTTAAGAACGATTCAATTCGATGCGATCTCGGTTGGAGGAATTACGGAGAGGAAGTATTCTCAAGCGAAAATGATCTATTTGTTTCTCCCTTGTAAAAGAATTTTTCGATATTTATTTTTCCCATATCATAGATATTTTGGAAAACTGGCTATATTAATGTTTCATACTATATCCAGAGGTGGAAACTATCTGCAATAAAACTGTGTAGCAAGAACAATTATAAGAGGAAAATAATTCAATAATGGTAGATAATATGAATAAATAATTATCAGAGTGTCTCTCATTTAAAAAAAAAAGATGAAATTCTAATGTTCGTACTCTCTAAGAATAAATATATAAAAAGTCGTTCACTGGTGCGAATAAGTGAAAAAATCCAATAATTTTCCAGTGTAGGTTTACTCATTACAAATTGAAAATTTTATTTTTTTTACAGTAGAATAAATTACAATACATGCAATTTTCATTGTAAACTTGAGCTGTTCTTCTAAAACAAAACATCAAAAATTCTTCCCAAACCTCTACTATCCCTTCCACTTCCACCCTATTTCTTATCCATTTACATCCACTTTGATAAAAACACACATCCCCTTTAACTTTATAATCCAATGACTCCTCACCAGCGTCCACCAAAAAGCTCGCCAATTTTGCCCCGTTGACACCTTCGTAACCCCGTTTCCTCCCCTCGAAAAAAATGGCTAAACCCTCTTCCCCAGCCTCTCACCCTCTATCTCTGTCCATTACAAGCCAACCAACCGAGCATCCATCTCCCTCTAGCACACTCGCATTGCGCTCTGTAATCAAATAACGCGGCCGGGCGCACGCGAGCGGGGCCGCGCGACCGCGACAATCAGGGCTCAGCGGAGCGCGTCCTGGCCGCTTCTCTCTCTCTCTCTCTCTCTCTCTCTATCCCCGGCGATGATGTATTAAAGCCATTATCGGGGCGCGCGTGCGCGGCCGTGTTATTATCGGGCCCAATTTGCCCTGACGCGCCCCGCTGGGTATGTCCGTTGGTGGCCGACTGAGCGAAGGGTTTGACGGCTGTGGTGCGAGCGTGTTTTGTTCGCGGCTGGATGCTGGTTGTGAGTGTCTCTTTCGTGGGCTCGCGAGGTGGTGGAATGTCAGAGATGCGCAGTGGGTGGGTTGAAGAGGGTACGAATGGTTTGGAGTTGAGTGTCAGATCAGCATGTTTTTCTAATAAGTGTCGATCCAACCGAGAATATATGCGGGTACGTAAGTATTTTTATTATTGGCTGGGATAAAGGATACAAATAAATATTGTAAATTAATAAACGTGTAAGTCTGGTTCAGGATATCGTAATACTTTTTTTTACCGTAGTGTACTGAAAGATGTTCTCGTTTTTTTTTCGCAATTTTCTACGTAATTACTTGGTGGTACAATTAGTGTATCGAGCTACGTAATAGGGTCACACGCCAATTTTAATTACACAGAACTCGAACACATTGGAAAAAGTGGAAAAAACTTATTGAAAATTTCTCTAATTAATTTCAAAACACCTCTTTTTAATGATTTCAAGCTGTCTCTTCAACTTCTAGATTATTATTATCCTGATTAAAAGAAATCCTGTAACTTCAGACTATGAACTCTAAAGAGAAAAATATAGACGATCGAAATATGGCAGGTACGTGAGAAATACAGTTCCCGTTACGAGGGAATCCAAAAAGTGCATAGGAACAAGACTATACATATATCATTCTCACAACCGAAGGAGATAAGCCAATGGAAAAATGAAAAACCTAAGTAGTTGCAGAACCAGAGAGGCGCGGCTCTCATAAATAATTTAAGCTGTACTAATCCTAAATTCATCAAGAGATTAACCGTGACCCACGGGGGCGCGAACAAAAAAAATAAAAATATTCGGCGTAATATATCTCCGCTCGGGCGCGGAACGGAATTACGTCACGGGAAGATGAATTATCGGTGTTACGAATTATACGGTTTTCATTAGAGTTATATCGCATTCAAGTGCTTCACTCGAACAATAAATTAAAGATTTTATTGTCTCGCGAATTAAAAAAAAAGAAAAGAAAAGAAAAAAGGAATCATTGTGACCCGAAAAGATTTGTACTTCGATTGACATGTCAAAAGCAACGACATAATAAGCCAGTATCGCTGATAGATAGTATATAACCTACAAAGCCAGGAAAGACTTTAATACCTATAGTTCGCGTTTTCTTTTTAATTCCATATTGAATTTATTGGCCTTTCATGCCGCATAATAACAGTCAAGATGTCACTATACAGCACGTGGCTCATTCAGACGGTTCAATTGTCGTCTGCGCACAATGCATTCTGCCTACATGTGTTGTATACTTCGACGCTATACTATAATTCAATCGCCGCACGCAAAAGTGTGTACACACAATAATAGAAGAGCAAAAAAATTGCCATTTCTCGCTCGCCTTCCTGATGCTCAAGGATATAGAGCTGACCTAATCACTTTTTAACGGCCGTCGTCTGTGCACAAAGCCACACATTTCTGCTAATTAACGTGTAGTGAAATCGCCTATTATGCTTATGTTTGTCCTTGGCTTAACAAGTTTTATCATTTCGCAGGTTTCTTAAACAATTATTTATCTTTATTAAACAATTGCTTTTCGCATAAAATTCAATTTTCAGCTCTAGTTAATCAACTCTTGGCGAAAACACATATATTCAAGACAACAATATTTCCTTATATAGCCTGATTAAGTCTATATTTTTATATAAAAAATTGTAAAGGGGTAACTCCCGTTAAAATAAAAATAAAATAAAAATAACCATGAACCAACATAAATTTAAAATCATACCATCAGCCATTACCAACCACAACTCTCTCACCAGAACCCAACAACAACAACAATGACAACAAAATGATCTCCTTTTCACTTCGCACATCACTTGCCACAGCAACAACAACAACAACCCACTGGCCCTATTTCACTTTTCCGCGAAACCACGCCAACCACGTCACCCCCTCAAATCCCAGCTCTAATTATCGCCGATCCCCGCGAGAGATCGCAACCGCCGTCTTTCGCGTCACATTTTCTCGATGGAGATCGATCGATCGCGCACTGCTATAGCGGTCGCGTGGGTAGACACGTATATACGTTTCGTCACTCGTTTTTTCTTTTTTTTTGCCCGCGTATATACGCAGGGAGTTTTTTGCGGAAGAGGAGGTGGAGGAGGTTACGACATCTCGCGTATTTTAGCGTGGCGAAGGTCTCGCGTGTGGCGTTGATTGATTAATTGGCCGACGTGGAGGTGACAAATGCGTATGGATTTATTAGGTGAGAATATATAGTTGTTGTGATAGAATCGAGGTGTAAAAATGCCACGGTGACGTTTTTATTTCTTCTTTTTTTTTTTATCGAAAAATTCTTGCATAAGTTATTTTATAATTTGTTTACTTGACTTGTTTTTTTTTTTCTAAAATTATCTTTCAGATATGAAAAAAAACTGATATTTACTACATCACAGCCATAAAATTCAAACCACACCACAACAACGATAACAGTCCGAACCTAAACATGACCTTGACATGAAAACACAACCCCATCGAAAATTTACAATTCATCCAGACGGATTTTTTCCACGAAAATCCTCGTCCCTCTCTTCAGCCCCACTCGTCCTTCCTAAACTTCCGTCAAAGAACGGCTGCATTATATACCACCACGACGTCGCCGTTCACATCACCGGCTGCTGCACGCGCGCGTCGCGTATATAACTTCGGAATAGCCGGCGAGCAGCGCAGCACAACTTGACTCGCGCGCGCTCGCTCCGACTTGGCTTGCTCGCCCGGCGAAACTGCCAGAGAGAGAACGAGTTCGGCGCGCGAGACCGCGCGTGGTATATTCGCTCTAGCGAGAGAGGAAAAGGATGGAGGGAGAGCAGCGGCGAAAAGGATAATTGTGCGTGTGCACACGGGGGAGCGAGAGAGAGCACGTGTGCCGAAGAAGAAAAAAAAAGTGTGTTGCGCCGACGCCCGAAAAGGGGAAAAGACCGAGCGGATGTCTGCCTGTACATATATACGTATGTATTTATGTAATATGTATGTATGTAGGTTCGAACGCGCGAGGTTTTGATGAATATAAGCGGAAAATCGCGGACGCCCGCGCGCGCGTGTAATATATACGCTTATGAAAGACAAGCACGCGCGCGTATAAAAAATGCGCGGGAAATGAAAGGAAACTCAGAGACAGGGCTGGAAGTCTGTCGTCGTCCTTGCGTATATAATACGCGTATTACGCGCGACGGGCGAGTATAGAGAGAGAGAGAGAAAAGAAAGTGTCTGCGGGGACTCGTTTGCGGTTGAAAATTTTATCCCCGCGCGACACAATGAGTGTGTGTGTGCGCGGCAGTGCACGTGTGTGACCTTACGGTCGCGCTTGTTAGAGGGCGGCGCGCCATTAGGACGTCGCCGGTCTCGCGCAAAAGCTCTCTCGTATTATTTCGGACGCTAATTTCCGCACGCAGGCGAAAGTATATTATGTACATCGGTCCGAAAATCCGCGGAGGACGTATATGTGCAAATCCCACGAAATCTGGGACAAAAGCCCAAATGTACATTTGAAAATTTTTTTTCGAGCACACCTACCAAACCAGGTTTTTCTGGTTGTTTGTAGTATATATAAGAGAGATTCGCTGTTGAACAGGGTCCATCGAAT
>JAPYZP010001555.1:0-16391 GCA_030522985.1 Torymus sinensis | reverse complement strand
TGTCCATTTTTCAGTATTTTTTTAAAACCGTGTCACAAGACCGTTTTATAATGTTCACGATTTTTCCATATATTTTATAGGCTAAAGAACGATAAAAAATTTTTTTCAGAGGTGTGCCTTCAAATTTTTTATTTTTTATTTTTTGAGCCCTCTAAGTGTGGACAAATTGTGGATTTCCTCAGATATACGATGTCTTATCTTATATCTATTTTTCAATCCATTCAACTGTTCCGTATGAGCTCTGAACGTTGGAAACAACATTTTATGTATAAAAAATAATTTTCCAAACTACAGAAAAAAAATTAAAAATACTAATTTGAAATTACACGGAAAAAAGAAAATGAGTACATATTCCTATGTTTCGCACAAGTAAAATCAACTGCATTAGGAAAAAGGAAAACAGCTTTGCAAAATCAGTAAAATCAACATTTCTTACAGTATAAAAAACTACAATTTATTTGAAATGTAATTTCAACGAAATTTTAAACATATCAACCTATAAAGCCAATCTTACTTTACTCGAAAGTAGATTCTATTTTTCTTTAAAGCTGTTTCTACAGATACTTATGAAAGTAAAATTAACTTGCCATTTGACTAACTGTGTTAAATGTAGAATTTACTGTTTATTTTTTTACGTGTAGATATGTTCGATGTAAATTTCGTGTAGCTCCGTGCTAAACCACTCCGAAAATGACTAAAATTTGCATAATAGATCCTTTGAAGCACGAAATATCTGCCTTGCCATATAATTTTCTTGAATTTCGGTAAGTACTCGAAAATTTTTAGGTCGCCCATCACAATTGCATGAGGTCTCGAGGCGCGAGGTCAAAGAATAAAGTAGAATGCTGCTTTTGAGTATATAGTATTCGAAAAAAAAGTTAAAATTTGTTGAGTACTTATTATTGCGAGTATGAATCACACAACAGAAGGTCGTTGATGCATAGCAGTATAAGTAGAATTATAAGTTTAACAACGTATGTAACAAGAGTATGAAAACGATGTCAACGAACAAATTATGTCAATTATTTTTAGAAACATTCTAGGCTTACACTGAAGCTTTCTCTTCAAACCCTCGTTTATCTTCGCGTGGCTTACTCTCACTCTACTTAACATTAAAATTATTATGCGACTTCAATATTCAGCTTTTAATGATTACATTATTGACAGGAAATATTTATATTTCAATAATTTATTGCTCCCTCATGATTGCTGATATATATTAAAGAGAAATGAAAGACGTAGTTGGAAAAATTATTTAAGGATCTTACGTCTATTATTATTCACCAAATTTTACATTGTACTTATAAATAATTTTTCCAACTAAATTATCCACTTTTCTGACATATATCAGAAATTAAAAACATTGGCTCCCACGATTTTGTAATCGAAATCCATCATATATAGATATAAATAACGAAACAATCATCGCAAGGTAAAACCATTACCTAAAAACGTTGCGTTTGGCTATATCTGCGGAACAGCGGAAGACAATGAAGCACAGTCTAAGAAAAAGGCCTAGACATCGCGCGCGGCTTAACGCCGGCCGGCAACTCGGACTGACCTATAGAAACACGCCGCCTCATGGGCTTTTACTTATTCAGCCGGACCGAGCGCGCGCAGAAGAGCGCAATGCGCATCGATTTTTTCCGCGCGCGGTGCAACGACACTATAATATACTATGTGCATATGCGGCTTATTTGACTCCTTCGCGCGCGGTTGCGCTACTGCATGCGCGCATCTAGAACGAGGCTCGAACTCATGTGAATTCCCGCAGACTCGACATAAAATAACGTGATGTATATCGTACAGGCAGTCAAGTGTATGCGCATGCGGTAAACGCTGTGATCTCGATTGCTTTAAATTTGATGTTATATGATAAATGTCGAAGAACTCGAGTCTCGGATTGAGCGCAAATTTTTGGAAATTCTTTTTAGCACCGAGTCGTAGCTGAGGGTTTTTTTTTGTTTTTTAATTTGTCAGTAGAGCATTTTAACTGCGTATAACTTCAAATTATTAGAGCTTTGGAAGAAGTGCATCCTTTTCTTACTAAAAGAAAGATAATAATAACAAGTGTATAAACGTGCTACTTATCTTTAATGTCACCGTTTACGTATCTTTTTGAAGTCTGAATGATTTATAATATTTTCTTAAAATAAAACTCAAAATATTTAATACTTTGATTTTTCGTAACGTTCAACACTAATAATAATCCGAGTGTGCTGAGACTTTCTCCAAATTGTTGCATCTAATTACGACAATGAATGAAAATTGTAAATTCCAGTACTATATGCATAAGGGGAAAATCACGCATATGCCAGTAAAAGTACGTAATTTAAATTTTCGGGCATTCTACTAGTGTGGTAATTTGCGCATATGGCCAAAAAGAAATTATTTTGTACGTCAAACGTAATTTTTGCGTAATATAAGTTGCTATAGGTACACTAGTCTGATTAAAAATACTGAATTGAAGTTTCAATAATTATTATGAAAATATGTATATACTTATTATGAAGAACAAAATATATGTCACTTCTTCGTAAATTTCATAACAGGACTTGTATTTTTGCATGGAGTGCAATTTCTGGAAGAACGCTCAACACAGCTTGGGCAATTAAGTCGGTAAAAATGTAAGATCAGCAAAAACGCGACTGCAATCGCCACAAAGTGTCACTCATTTTTATTTCGTGCAGTTCGAAACTTCATTCGATCGTGACAGTACCCAATTAAAAGAAAATTAGCGAAGATGTTTTTCAAATTAGTTTTACTAACAATTCTACTCACTGTTCGAGCAGGTCTGTCATTTTAAACTACTCCAATGAGTATTATCCTAGCAGCCTCATTTTTTACTACAAAATCATATTATTATTATAGTTAAATGAACGTTAATACTTACTTTACCGTTTGTAAAACGACACGTCATAAAAAGATTTGAAAATAATTTTCGAGCCGTCAATAAAAAGTTCCAACATTCTATTATTATATCTTGTAAAGAGAAAATAGCATAAAACTAGACCCTCTTAAATTGTTTTCAGTTACATTATGTGCAAAACTGATTCCATTTTACAGAACTAGGGAGCCCATATGACTTGGCTTGTTCTGGCCGACCTCACTACAATGTCACCATGGCCGCTTACTATCCAGATTTCAATAGCGACAGCGAATCCGACTACCTTGATACGAGGGGCAAGAAGCTAAGGTCTTTGCAGGTAACTCAGTTATAAAAAGTAGCATTTCTTATATCTTTTATAAGTATACTTTCCAAAAACTTGGTAGGCGTTGAATTATCACTTCTTTTTTAATTGGTTTTTTAAGGACGTGAAACTATTCTTTTAATCATTACACATTTTTTGTACGTGATTCAGGCAAAATCTTAAAGATGGCAAGACAGGTCAGAATTTTCTTTCATAACAAAAGAATCAAAATTGTTTGTTGTTTAGAATAATATAAATCAAAAAGCCAGACATTTCTTTCAAATATAAAATATGATGTATACGCACGTGCTTGATAAAGATATTTTCCTTAGATTTTGCGTGAATCCCCGAACATTTCGGTCGACGACATTGAATAATTTTAATCATACGGTTATTCACAGAGAATCCCCATTTATTACGATAAACGTTGACGAAGCAAAAAAATATAGATACATACTGTCGCATTATCAGATATTGTATCGTTAAGCGAATCGCGCGTTACGTTAAATCGGTACTTTATATAAATAAATACCATCTGCCACTGGTCATCGTAATTGGATGTTTTTCGAATGCTGATTTTGTGCGTGATGAATTATTTAATGACACGCTTCGATGATTTCATATATATTTGATAAATAAATTATATAAATTATAGAAGATATAATAATCTATTTTTCGTTAAAATAATCATAAAAATATAACCAATATTATATCTTGATGTTAAATTTTTTTTTTTTTTTTAATTTTTTTTTTTAAGGACTTTATTGATGGAAGAGCCGAATATGTAACCGTAGCTATGGACGATATTCCTAAATTAGGCTACGGCTCAGTGATTTGCGTTCCAGAATTAAACGAGCATTTCGGAAGGAAAATACCTTTACAAGTAAGTCAATCGTAATGCATTTCGATATTATTCTCTTTGGCAATAATAGATTGATTCGATTTAATATTTGACTTCGTAAGAGTAAACATACATTCGTTATTTTCTTAAAATTTTACGACCTAAAAATAATCCATAAAATCTAATTTTACAACTATGATATAAAAAAATAAAAAAAATATTCAAATATTTGAAAAGTATCTAGTGTTAAATACGCATGACTCGTATATGATCTACATCCTGGTGTGTAACTTTGTTCTTTCAGTCGCATTAAATGAGAATATCATCAAAAAATAATGTTTTCTTTTCGTAAAATTCAATTTCAATCGATCAAACGACATGACCTATATAAATATGTATCATGCCATACTGTAAGGAAAAAGCCATGATATATATGACGACGTGAAAATGTTTTAATTTTTGAAAATTATTAAAATTGTAATTAATTTATATTAAAAATGTAACCTAGATATTTAAAATCATATATTTACAGGTGAGAGACCATGGAATCAATTTAAAAGACCAAGGTTATTCAAGATTAGATATATGTGTAAGAAGTGAAACAGATAGTTATGATGTTGCTGTCAATCGGCTAGTAACTATTTATACCGAAATATAATAAAAACTCAAAATACTTTATATAACGAATTCAATTATTTACCACATAGTATTTTATACATATAAACAAAACTTTTTTTAATTTCCAAACCATACTAGTTTACTACATCATACATTTATTTAACAGTTATAGTCACATTAATGTTTATCCTTAATTTACATAGTTTTTTAAAATATAAATATTTTATATAATTTTTCCTATACATATTAATACTGCATAAAAACAGTTTTTCCGGTAAATTCCATGCAAAAATTAATAAATACTTGTTTTATCTTATTTGTAATATTGACTAATTCTTAGTTAACTTTTTAGAACATGCTATATGTAAATAACATTGATATTCCTTAATCATACTCAATAAAATTAACTGCGCTTTCACGGGTAACGCATTCTATAAAAGATAAATTATCCTTCACCACGACACCATAAAATTTATTTGCATTTTGTAGTAATTCCGGGCTGTAAAAGCAATAAAATTTAATTGAATAAAAAGTAATTTTCTTATGTAATACAATAAGGAGAAGATTGATTGAACTTTCTCAATGAATTTCTCTGTTACTATTATATTTACCTAAAAGTAGTTGTAATAAACTGCGCCTCGGTACTGAGTTCATGAATCATTTTAGCAACAGCTTGTCTGTGTTCGTCATCAAGAGCAGAATCAATTTCATCAAATAGGTAAAATGGAGCTGGGTCACATTTTTGTATAGCAAAAATTAAAGTTAAAGCTACAAGAGACTTTTGACCTCCTGATAACTGATTCATATTTCTCATTTCACCAGACTCTCCAGTAAAAGATACGGTAATGTCTATAAACATAATATACCATTATAGACGTAAATTTTTCATTACTTCATCGTAAAACAATTTTTTTAAGTAAATAATATGTCAGTTTATTACTTACCAATCCCAACATAATCTGAATCTATTAAAGAATCAGAAATGCTATCACTATCCATACTTTGAGTATTTCCTGTTTTCATTACAAGTTGAGCATGACCAACTGGAACAAGCTTTTCAAATATTTCACTGAAATATTTACTCACCTGAAATACACATTATAAAAGAATATACCACAATTAAAATTTTCTTCCTATAAACTATTAATAATAACATCTAATTGTATACTTGTTTAAAGGTGAAGTCAATAGCTTCGCGTTTTCTCTGTTGAAGGATCTCTAGGAGTTGTTGTATTTTGTTATAACCTTTATCTAATTCGTCTTTTCGTTTTCGTAAAGTTTTCCTTTGTTCAATGGATGTATTTAATTGATCTAATGCTTTTTGATTAACATGGCTGAAATTTCAAAAATGCCATTAATATATAGAAAAATGTTCTTTAGACATCTAATGATGATTAAGATGTTACTTACTCATAATTTTTCAATTGAGTTTTGATCTCATTCAATGTCTTAAATAGTTCCTTGTTACTCATGTCTTCGAATTTAGCGCGAAGTTCTTTATTTGGAACAGCACCAAGATCGAAAATCTTATTCTTGCAGTTTTCTAGATTTTTTTTAACTATATTCTCCGAAGTTGCTATGCGTTCTAGACCCTTCGTGATAATTTCCATCTCCTCGAATGCTCTTTTTTCATGCGGCTTTTCTTCTTTAAGTACTTGTAATATCTTTTCTTCCTTTAAAAATAATTAAAGCCATCAAAATTTTTAAAAACGATAAATTTTAGATGACAGTTATGATAAATGAGATAAATATTAACCTCTTCAATAAAAGTTTGAAGTTTATTTTTCTGTTCATCAAAATTTATTTGGTTTTGTATAATTTTTTCTTCAATAATCATTAATTGAGCTTCAGATTCAGTTAATAATAATTGTTTATCATCAGTTGAAACTTCTTTTAATTGTTGTGACAACTCATCTCTTTTACGTCTTAAATTGTCATTCAAGGTACTTTCTATTTTGTTTTTTTCTTTTTCTACTTGTATTTTGTCGTTTAAAATTCCTTTTAATTCTTGTTTGTATTCAGTGATGATGCCTTTTAATTTGTTAATCTGCGAAGATAAAATAAAAAATTTTATGTATATTTGTGTCTGATTGTAATTATTTTTTTTTGTAAAATGTAATTTAAAACATTTTCTAGGCATGATCATATAATAAATACTTCTTGCTCATCAGATGCTGAAAGATGTCCTGTAAATTCTTGAAGATGTTCATTTTCTAAACTTATCTTTGTTATATACATAATTTCTTTGTTTGTTTCATTGTGTTGCAAGCTTTTCTTTTCTGATACTATATTTTTATTAATTTCCTTTAAATCATTTTCTAATTTATTCATGTCATTCTTCAATTTATCATAATTGTCTCTGAGGAAACAAATTTTAAATAAATTAAGTGAAGTTAAGTATCAAGGAGCGTGTTAGCGCTTGTAAGGCAAGTCTATAATTAAGTTAAAATACCTAAGTTACATAAAACTTAAGTTTTGACTATATTTTACAGTAAAAACAAGTAGTAGTTTTCCTTCATGTGTTCCTTCAAAATTATCAATGATTTCGATTGGACTTTCGATCGTAATTCGTACGAATCAGCACAGAAAAGAGTCTTAACTAAAATATTTGTATCGTTTCCTTACGATCCGGAAAATTCAATTTATGGACACTCTCGACCCGACACCAACGTTCCTGACCACTTAGTAACGCGTGCAGTTCAAATTCATATGCGGAGTAGATAAGCGTACGCGATTAAGTTTTCTATATCCTCTCGTATATGTATACAAACTTGAAAGAGTCTATTAATAACTTTAAATGATTTTAGTACCTCTATCGTTATTTATTACTTGACCTCAAAAGCTTCCTTAACATCGTACGTATCAAGTGAAAAAAATCAAGATAGTCTAGGAGCCATAAATGCAATTAATGAAAGAAAATAAGAGACGCCCTCCGTTCCGATTTAATGAATATTTTGATACATTGGCTTCGTTATTCCTGATTATTAATCTTGAACTTTCATAATTTTGTAAGATATTTTTTAATTTAAAAAAATGCATTTAAATATCGTCAAGCTACGTGAAACTATATATACATTTAAAAAGTTTAAGCCAAATCCGCAATTCACTCAGATACTAGCTAGGACGTCTATAACTGTCAATGACGCTAATTACGAATCCTAGTTCCAGTAATATAAATTGTCTGTGAAATCATTGCTGATTTCGTACGACGTTTTGAGACAGAACTCTATTCAGAGAGTATTCAGTACTTATTTATCATATGAAAACAGACTGGAATTGCTTAACATATAAACGAAAAAGGTAGCATTTTTTGTCACAGAAACGTAAAATCGAATGGTGATGATCGTATCCGAAAATCGGCAATACCAGGATATTTTAGTATTACAGAAAAAAAAAGAAAAAAAAAAGAATATCTCAAAAATAATTCTCATTTTATTCAAATTGAAGTTTTTAAATATTTTCAAGCTTTGAATTATGATTATGTCGTTAAACAGCCATCTATTTCTAATCTACAACCGATGTTAGCCAATAATCTACATTCTAATCTAAACCTAAATTTGTAAGTTGTTCACTAAATAATAAATATTTACCTAGCTCTATTACGTAGTATTTCTTTCCGTTGACGATTACCAATACAAACAGTAATTAATTCCTCTTTTTGTTCAATTTCTGCTTTTAAATTACTCAACTGATTCTCACACTCAGCGATTTGTTGTACAATTTTCGCTCTTTCATTTTGTGTATTCAACGGCGATTTTGAATTACTGAAATATCCACCTTTAAGCCAACCTTTTGAAGAAGCTTGGTCCCCTTCCAGAGTTACACATTCAAGTCTGTGTTTCCTAGCCATATCTTTAGCGATCTCCATATCACGACACACGAGGGTGCGTCCGAAAATATAGCTTAAAATTTACAATAAATATTAGTAAATCTCACAGTAATTATAAAAATAATACTACTATTCTAAGAATTATAGATATATTTCAATAAAAAAAATATAAACTTATCAATAGAAATATAGCAGCCAGTTTGAGTCATTTGAACTATTCTATTTCTTTGATTTTTAATATAAGTTTAATGTTACCTCATAACCTTTTTACATTTATCTTGATACACTGTTAACTTTTGTATCAATGGAATCGTATCGCCTGAAGAGGGGTAAGAGTCTACAATTTTTACATCTAAAGTGTCAAGAGGCATGAAGGATACTTCGCCAGGTAAGTGTTGCTTATTCATTTCTTTTAAAATTTGTCGTCCAAACCAATTTGTTTCAACAATATGATAGAAAAGTCGGTTACCAGCTGTAACTTCAACTGCTTTGTACAATTGCGAGTTACAATCAAAGTTTTCAATCACAAGACCACAGTATTTATTTACTTCTTTGGACATATGAGGATGATTTCTACAAAAGAGTTAAATATTAATTTATTTTCGAATAATTTAATTATTAGTTTATACTAGAATAAAATGTAAAAATACATAAATAAATAACGATTATTATATTCATAAGTTTTATAATCAGTACCTAGTTTTATAAAAAAATATAGAGAAAAAATAATTTTAGTTAACTATTAAAAATATAAATTAATATATTTAAATTAAAACTACAGTAGTTGCTTTAGTTAAGTTAGCTTAATCATTATTATGTACCTTTATATTTTATAACAGTAATTATTTAAAAAATAATTGTAAATATTAAGAAAATAATTAAATACTAATTATTAAGTATTGTAGATTGCTGTTTATTTTCATAAAATAAATAAGGAGCAAAAGAAAAGGCTAGTCAAGAGAAAATGCAAATTGACACCGGAGCCTTTAGCTCTGACAAGGGCTTTGGGGCCTCCTTGTCCCTGTGATGCATATGTTATTTTTGGCTACACCCAGACGAAAACTACCAAAGATGAATTTTTGAACTAGGACGAGATGTGGTACTTTTGGCCTGGGTATAACAAAAAATATTTACTTAAGTAGTAACACGCTTACGTATAAATAAATCAATAAAATATTTGATAAGCCACGTTTACTAACCGAAACGTTTCAAGTACTTTTTCCACGCTATTATTACCATCAAACGATGATCTTCCATACATGGACCTTAAAGTGTAATCTGCTTTTGCTAATTCATCTTTTAACGAAGTGAATTCGTCCTGCAAACGTTGATCTTGTCGATATCTAAAAAAATATTTCATCAATAAAAGAATTAGGTTGATAATTACTTATTTTTACTTTAAAATCATTCATACAAATCCTTGCGTTTAGAAATAAGGTCCTGTTCTTCCTTATCTAAATCATGATATTCCTTATTGAAACGATCTATAGAAGATTTTTGATCATCCAATTGTTTTTTACAATCTTGAATCTCTTTACTTAATAAATTACGACTCTCCTCATATTTTGTTAAACTTCCTTTTCTATCCACTTCACGCTTTTCTGTTTTTTCAATTATGTGATTAATCTTTTTTAGTTCTTCCTCAATCCATTTATCTCTATCTTCCTATTATAGATGTTGGTAAATAATTTAAAGTAATATTAAATTCACCATATAAATTAAAAAGTAAACTCACTTTGTTTTGAAATTGTAGACTCCGTCCCTGTTTATTATAAAGTTCTTTAAGTTTTTGTTCATTCAAATTCAAATTTTTTGTTATTTCTTCTTCCCTATACACTATTTGTTCATACTAAAAATATTGAATTTTCCAGAGTTATAATAAAATGGAATATTTGTAAAACAAAAAGTATAATTTTTTTATACTAATATATTACTTACTTCTGGTAATATACTATTCAATGTTTCTTCATGTTTTTCAATTTGAATTTCTAGATTTTTTAAATCTTTTATAATTTTTTCTTGATTATGATTATTTTTAGTAATTTCTTCAGACAAATCATTGATCGAAAATTGAAGCTTATTTTTCATTGTTACAAGTTGCTCTTGTTCCTCACTAGAAATTATTTACAAAAAGAATTACATAATATCTTATAAATATTTAATAACATTACTATATTTTATATTTTAGTAAAGACATTATTCCAGTAACTAAAACAGTTGAAAATATTTTATAAATTCAAAACTGGTCATATATCTATATATAGTGCATAAGTAATTCATTCATTTATACCTTAAAATAGTTGTTTCTTCTTTAGCATTTTTAAGTTTTTTTTGAGCTTCTTTGTACTGTTTATTTTTTGTTTTTATTCTTCCTTGAATTTCATTGATTATTTTGTTTACTTCCTTTTGTGATCTAAACAACTCTTCACCTTTTTCTTCTAATTGATGTAATTTGTCTTTATTAATGGACAATGTTTGATGATATATAATATGTTCTAGTGCCCTTCGTTGTTTGTCCAGTTTTAGATACTCTTGAAGTTCCTTAACTTCTTCTTTTAGTGTTTCAAGTCTTTCATCTGAAAAGCATAAGCAAAATTATGAACTAGTAGTTTTTTCTTTGAAAAATTTTATATGTACCAATTACTGAAAGAAGATTTGCAATTTTTTCTAATTTTGATTTTGCATCTTTGAGGATTGAGTACGATTCTGTTTTCTTTTCCTCATACACATTTATGCCAGCTATTTCAAGCAATAATATCAGTCGTTTTTCGGGTGCCATAGTCATTTCATTAATCTGAAATATAGATATATAATTTAAATAATTTTATGTGAAATTAAAAACAATTCATAGACAAACATACCTTTCCTTGTCTAACAATGTAGTAAGGATTGGATCTAGAAAATCCACCTGTTTCTAGAAGATTCAGCACATCAGTTTTTTCGATCATTTTTTTATTTAAGAAGTACTGATCCTTCTTTAGACCAATTACTCTTCTTAACAAGACTTCATTTTTTTCAATCTAGAAATAGTAAGGAAATTAATAATTTATTTATTTAATTACACATTCCACTTTCCAACTATACTTACTGGTAGTCTTCTGTCCGTATTGTCAAAAACAATTTCAACACATGCAGAAATTACCCTAGGCCCAGCTCCTTCAAACATCAATTCTTGACGCTGAGTTTCTCTTAGGCGATTATATTCATCGCTTAAAACAAATTGTATAGCAGCAAAAAAATTGCTTTTACCAGATCCATTTTTCCCAACTGAAAACAATAATACTGTATGAAATCAATTATCCAAATTTCTTTGGTATAAGCTTTTACATGAATCATTCTTACCAACTACATTGTGACCAGGATCTAAAGGTCCTATGACTGTTCTTTTTCCATATGATTTAAATCCTTCAATAATAATCTTAAAACAATATATATATGAATTAATTATATAAGTAGTTATAATACGTTTGGTTTGGGTTCATATTTTATGTGAAAAATTGTCTTTCTCAATACTTCACTGCAGCCAGCAATAGTATTGAAAAATATAATCAATGGTTTTGCTTTCGGGTTTTTACCAAATATGTCGAAAAACCACATCGAAGTCAGAGTCTTCGTGGTAAACGAGGAAATAGCCAAATCTCGTATCATAAAAGCCACATGCGTAATAATTACGTATAATGTACCGATTCGTTAGAACGCTACTTATAACCGCCATGATGTGCGCACGCACCGAGTTTTTACCGGCGCACGGCAGTGCGCTTTAACAATCGTACTGTTTAAAACAAAAGCAATGCGCAGTAATCGCACTTACCTGTTTGATATGCATCCTGGCTCCCGCGGTGGTAAGGGCACGTCGTGTCGAGGAAACACAGCGAAGGACAACGCCAAACTTGCATGCAGTGTGCCTATGTAGTCTCCGCGCTACGGCAAACGATATGCTTCTGTGTATCGGTGGCCGGGCGCGCGCTCGCGAGAAAAAGAGAGCGCAGGAGTTTCCAGGAACCGCGAATCTCGCGTGAACCTGTACCGCGCTTATGATGTTTAGTTATACGTATACATGTATAGGTGTACCTATATGTATAAGCGATTGGCGTTGATCGCGTGTGGACCGCGCGGGTGTACTTCAGTACGATGCAAACATTGCAAACGTACTTTTTCCCTTCAGTCAAGGATTTTCGGTCAAGTCGGTGGGATGGTAAGAGGTAAGTAAAATAAAAATATTATCGACATCTGTAAACAGTAAATATATATATATACTTATTGTATAAGAGCGCATTAATAGAGGCTGCACTTTGGGCGGAATATTTGAATTTTCTTTCGGGTGACCTATAGTTTTTTTTTGTGCTAGTATAGCCTAATTAATAAAGTACTCGACTTTATCATTCTTTTTTATTATTTATACTGTACTTTTACTAATTAAAGTAAATAGCTTATATTTTGTCATTTAATCATAATTTCAAAGTAATATATTAAGAAAAAAGTCAACGATGCAGAACGTACACTCCTATACTCTTTGACATCTTTTTTCCGTTATTCGGATTAGTTTTTATTCATGTATATTTTCATCATAACAAATTACTTAATTATAGTGTATTCGTACACCAAAATCCCTATAATAATAAATAAAACAAATACATTTTTATAAACATTTTAATAAATGTGAATTATTATCGCACATGAAAAGATTTAAGAAATTCGGGATTATGCATCTACACATAATATCCAAACACATCAGATCAGAGTTGCAAATGTTTATTTCACTGAAATTGTATTTTAGCTTGTTGAACTTTTATATTGTTTCTCGCGACTAGTTGATTATATATTTAACTAGCTGATTTAATGATTATTATGTAAATCCGATTGTATACAGATACAATCTCAGAGTGGGGCATAGTGGCACCGTAACTTTGGGATAAGTTTAAGTATATTAATTGATATTTTAGGTATTCAAATAATTTCAAAACAAGAAATAGTTAATTAAACATATTGGGAATTAGAATCAATAGTTAAATAATATTATTTTTCAATATATTTTTAGTTATAATTCGAAACGTAAATTTTGTCAAAAATGCTCTACGTAATATGTATAATAGGTCTGACGTTGTAGTGCAACGAAATAAAAAAAATAATTCATCTTACTACATCACGTTTATACTAAATAATATTAATGTTGTACGTTGATTTAGTGCTTTAGAATATAAAATAACTTTATAGCAAAGGGTTAGATAAAATTTCGATTTTTTTAAACTTTAATCAATCGTAAAAAATTATTTCGTTGCATTCCAACGATGCAAACTTCAAACATCTGCCCGCGGGGACGCGTTCTGCACTCGTATCGTCCGCGAAGAGCAAAAAATCCGCGCTCGTGAAAAATTCGAGCAAATCCGGGGGTTTCGAGCGGCTGATAGGTGAACGCTGGGTGTTAGGATTCGTCTTAAATGCTCCAAAGTCGACCTGGGGATATAAAAGTTTAACGCGGGAGCGGATTAGCTAGCAAGCGACACGGAGAGTGCATCCCTCTCTTAGGACGGCTACGCCGAATGCCTACAAGCTCCAACCTCCTGCGAAAAAGCTCAACCTATTTGGAGCCAAGGCCATGATATCCTGATCGCTGGATGAAGGTCTCGTATCGACGAAACCGAAAGATAATAAAACATAAAAAACAATTCTTAAAAATATATTATTTTATATTTTAAATTTATTAAAATTAATATTAATATAATATATTTTAAATATTATTTTTTAATTATTTTATTTTTTAATATCTACATTATATTAACATTTCAAATCTTTGGGTCTTCGAATTCCGGCCTTTTTAGGTCCTTTTTATATAAACCCACCCACACACATTCACCCATGCACACCTTCACAAAAACGGTAAAGGGTTAAATAAAGGGTTAAGGAAAAGGGTTGAGAAAAGGGTTAAGAAAAGGATTAAGAAAAAGGTTAAGAAAAGATATTGAAACAATATTAGGAATTATTTTTTGTGGGTCGTTTTTCTTTGCAGTAACTCTGCATAAAGCGACATATAACTGACCATCACTAAAAACCGGTGATGGCGAATATAAATCCAACTTTATTAAATGACTGTCCTTGAGACTTATTTATAGTCATTGCAAAGCCCAATCTTATTGGAAATTGTCTTCTTATTATTTTATAAGATATTTGTTGGTATAAAAACTACATTACCAAAATGCTTTCCAGTTATTATTTCTGCAGTAAAAGGATGAGTATTTAATTTCTTTATTATTAATTTAGTACCAATACAAAGACCCTCATATAAATAAATCGGGCGAGCGTCAGCGAGCTAGAACTATGTAGCTAGTTTTACATTATTATTTAAATTAATATTGTCACTTAACAAATTTAAATTATCGATATCAGCGTTAATTAACGTTAATTCGTATTTTCTGCATTTTCTTCACGCAGTTCCAATCGCGCTCGTTGGCAATTTTCGATCATGGCGATCACCAAAAAAGTGCTGTAAGCTTCATAGTTGTTTCGGGTTTACCAAACCATCACGATAATTGTTGTGCAAATATTCTCTGTGCAATAAATTATTATTATTTCATCATATATACTAAAGTGGATGCACAGCTCACTGGGTGTAAACCTGCAAGCAAAGCAAAGTCGCTGCCCGTCCCACCTCATACACAAAGTGGATGCAGTAAAACATATATTTATCCAACTAAGTAATTTCTCTTTTATTATATCTCAAAGTACAAATAAATACATAATTATAATAACGAAGTTTATAGTGTAAAAAAACGAATAAATCATTCGCGTGGAAAAAAAATGATTATTCCAACTGGTATGCGCTCAAGGAGTTTTCACCCAATGTGGCCAAGTTTGAAGAAGCTGATACAATTTGTTCCCAGGACAAGATGTGGCCCATGCTTGCCGATGACCAATCAAAGAATACTTTTCGCTAATTTTGCCGAGAGAGACTCCGTAGGAAATTAAGTTCTTTATCGCCTCCGTAGCAGCCGCATTCGGAGTTCGATCTGTAAAATATGCAAGGTCGTTTCGAACAGCCGTTTTGAAAAGAAAAAGATATGAACACACAAAAAAAATCAAACGCGCGCCGTCGCACTTACTTTCGTAGTTACCGATGACGCAGATGCCGAGACTTTTTTGATTGTAGGTCTTGGTGTGAGCGCCGGATTTGCCCCATCCTCGCCCTTCGTACACGTTTCCATCCTCGCCAACGAGAAAGTTGTAGCCTATGTCGCTCCAGTTGTTCGTTTTCATATGGTAATTCTATACGTGCGAAAGCGAGGAAAGAAGTTTTTGCGCGGTTATTAATGTCTCGATTATTTAAATTTTGTATAGGTATAACTCTCACCTGAAACGCGCGAACTCTGGCTTGGCATATGGCCCTTGTGGTGCAGGTGTCCGATGCGGCGTGATGAATGATCACATAAGGCGGAGGATTTTCTTCCAACGGATCGACAGGCCCTTGCGGTTTCTTAGCTCCCCACTCGGCCCTTGATATTATTGTTGGCGCTGAAAAAATGCAGAATTCATAATTCACAATAGTATTGAGGACACGCCGAAGTGAGTCGATTAGTTTAAAATGATCAATGTGCGCCAATGTTTAATTGGACAAACACGGAGGAGCTTACTGAAATTTGCGAATTATTTTCGAGTGCAGTATACAATTATTAAAAAGAACAATGAAAATATGCATATGATTTTAATTAATGTAATTCTACTAGAAACAACTTCAATTCTTTGGATTAAAAAGAGTATCATAAAAAATGATGTCACATTGAACAGCTCATGCAAAGTGATAGTGAAACAATACAATATACGCAAGCAGGAAGAACGAAAGAGAGAAAAAAGGGACTATTAAGTATTTTCATTATCGCATTTAATGATGAATGAAGGCGTAATGCGTGTTTTATATACA
>JAPYZP010001554.1:0-16686 GCA_030522985.1 Torymus sinensis | reverse complement strand
GCGTCATTGCTTTCTTATATAGAACATATTAATTTAAATAACTAACAGGAGTATTTATAAAATAAATGACTGACGTCCATATTGAATATTTATATTCACATGTTAACTGATACATCTAAAGACGTGACTAAAGCCTTAAACTGTGATTGAAAAATTAAACAGCAGATTTAAAGACGGTATTCGAATTTAACCTCTGTTACCGACAAGTACAGGGACCTGTTTTTCTATTTAAATTTTGCCACGTTGTAGATTTAGTAAAGGACTGCAACGTATCGAAAAGATTTTATCTTAAAATTGAAAATTGAATGAGAAAAACGGTTCCCTGCAATCATCGGTAACAGGTAGACCGCGCGTCATCCATTACTTCTATAGAAGTAGATATTAAAAACTGTAAAATTTCACATTAGAAGATACATTATTAAATTTATAATTAAAAAAATGTTTTGCCAAACAAAAAGCAAAAAGTTTCCACGTATCAGTAGCAGTATAAATATTTAAGCCCATACAAGGAACGCAGCCCAACGACCGCACATGAGCGCGTGGCTCGCGAGCGGGTCAATTTAAAAAGAAAAAAAAACGCACGGACCGCCCCCCAATTTGTTTGTGTATACACACATACGCATACTCACACTTGACTTGGGCGACTTGGCTCTCGAGCGGCATCCGCTCGAGCTCCGGATCTTCCGGCGGTACGTGCACGACCCACTTGATTGTCCGGGCTCTCATCTGCGCAAAACGGATAGAAGACGCATCAGAAGCACGTATATAGTGTACCATCATGTGTTTGTATAATGTGCCAGAGTTACGAGTCGCGAGCGTTAACTATGATTGAAGTTGGAAAGTGATGAACGCTTTTGGCTGACAACGTGTATGATATGTGTATGTGTGTGAGTTTTGTTTTAGTTTTTTTTAGCTAATAATGTAGAATGCTACAGTGTCAACAGGGATATATACATACACAGTGTGTAATTAATACTGCGCGATTGATAAAAGTGTTTTCATATTTACAGATTCCAAGGCGCGGTAATTAAAAACGCGCATATAAGCATATACTTTTCTGCCTGCTGCGTATATTTGGCTTTCAAACGTCCGAATATGAGATTTTAGTTTTAAAAATATTTTCGCAAAAGTATATATGTATGGCTTTGTGTTATATATACTTAATTTCTGCATATTTCCAGGTAACATTGTTCGAGTGAGTAATGTTGAATTAACGTATATATGGAATCTGTAAACAATGCCGGCAGCTGTTTACTTGAACGATTTTTAATTTACTGTTTGGCGATGTGTGTGTGTGTGTGTGTGTGTGTGTGTGTGTGTGTGTGATGTGGTGTCATACCTGAGGTCCGGTACGTCGATCCATTTTTATGCGTTCCAGTTAAGCTTCGCCGTGAATTCTTCCAAAATCACCATTGCCGAGGCTCCCGTAGCTCACCGGCATTCTTGAAACACAAACAACAACAAGACTTTTAGCTCGCCACGCCTTAATTCAACCGCAGCAATAGTTTATTCACTCTCTTTCTCTGATATTCTTATAATTAACAACGTAACACTATACATAGCCCTATATATAAAAATCTTTTATTATTTTTACGTGACCGAAAGGGACAATAATTTAGATGAAACGTGAGCTCGAAAAAAAAAGTTCAACCGCACACACGCGCGCCAAGTTGTAATTTCAATTCGTATATACACGAGTGTAAGTGGCGTGATGTCAGAGTAGAATCATTATGCTTAATAAGCAGGAAGTGAATTCTTTATCTCGAAAATCATTCGCGAGAATAACGCGCGCACTCTTTCTTCATCTCTTTCTACGTATAGAAATATTTTTACTAGGTATTATAACTTAAACTACTTCTTTAGCGCTACAATTAAGCGTAATTAACACCGCTTAGACATCTTAAGCAGATGGTATAACGCCTTCTTTATACATCGCGACGACTGTGTGTGTGTGCGTAAGATAAAGTTCGAATGACATGCCGGCACTATGCGGTTCCCGGCGCGCGCGCGCACGCGAAAACGCGTCCGAAACGTCACGTTCGATGACTAACTGAATACGCCACTCGCGATTGTATACATATCGTAACTGTATATACATTTATAGAGCTATAATAAGATGCGGTCTAGCTCGCGCACTCACTATTACAACTCCACCCATCTTATTAAAACAATTTCTATGCTCAAAACTACATGTACGCGTCTCGCTCCTAAGACCGATAAGTAACTCTCTCTGTTTATTCACCTGTTTCCAGCGCTCGCTGCCAACCGACACTGCCTCCTTCCTCCACACTAATAATCGCGCAACTCTTTTCGCAACTTTGACACACGCGCTCGGGAGCGCGCGAGAGGCTTTCCACCTTGCGACAGCTTCAAACGCCCATGATTTTCCGCCTGCGCGCGCGAGAGTGCGCGGGCGGCCGGCGACTGCGCGCCCCTGCAGTCCGATCTTCGGCCGATAACGCGCGCGCGAGTCTTCTTCCGGAGCAAGCGCCCGCGCGGTCAGTTGTAGTAGGAGAGCGCCAGTGCGTGGGATGACGGATAGATAATAATGATGCGGTGCGCGCCTCGGTTTGTTTGTTTCTAGTCGAATGACTCTATGCGTTATAACAGTATAATTATTGTGTTACTTTTTATATATATATATATCAGAGATGAGTTTTATTTATAAATGATTAGTTTTTACCAAAGTGTATTTTGCTTATTTTCCTTTAGATTGGTTATCAAGCTCGCGCTACAAACCGGAGAATTCACGTTTAATTATAATGTCGTTAATAAGCCGAGAACACGAGTGTGTACACTTGTTGGAGCGAAATTGAATAATTCGAAAAATAATATTCAGTATATAAGCGAATGAAAATTCTTCTGTCAACACTCGCATCTCATGTTGTACGCATGATGAAAAATAATTAATTGCGTGATGCTGCACTGTAGACTCGCGCGAAACAGCAAAAACCAATGTTAAATAGTATACTTTCGCATGAATAATGAATAATAATTACTCATCGGTTTGCGAGCGCTTGTTTCAGAAACTCTGAACAATTTTAAACAATAATGCGTATAATTCTAAGCTTAAAAATAACTTTCTGTAAATGCGGGCTTTTACGGGCGCTAAGTGTAATTTTGAAAACTTATAACATGTAATTTTATTCAAGTCGTGGCCATAATTTGAGAAAATTATCTCCTCCGAGATTTAATGAACGAATCCAGAAATGCTGAATTTCATAATTAATTTCAAGTTAAAAAAAATGAATAACGTTTAATTAATCAAGTTTCAAATGACTCATAAAAAAGAAAACACAAAACATATTCGTCTTCAGAGGATTAATTTTCGGCTCTTTCGAAACGATTTCTCCACGATAAATGCGATAAAACTGATAGGTAGCCGCAAACTTTCGGTCACGTCCGCACGTATAATCTGCCAATTTCTAAATCACATTTTTCGCCAACCTCGTACAAACATCACCAAACTGACTCACGCTCAACAATAACTCACGCAAAAAAAAGACCTTACATATTTCACACACACACACACACATTGCACAGCACGCGCGCTCGTACCGATTTATCGTCGATATTACACACATGCAATCGGCAATCCGACGTCGTTTAGCTCCGCGCCACTACTAAACGGAGGCTAGCTAGCCTGTGTGGAATCCTCGCTCTCTCGTGCTTTTATCAATGACTCGTGCGAGCGAGCGCGAGCGCGCGCCTTCTCGAGTGCCGCATAGCACTTTCGAACGGCAAAACGCGATTATTGCCTGATTTACGGGCGGCGCGGCGCACTTGAAAATTGGAAAATATGCGCGGAACGCTGCCATGCGCGCGCGTCTGGAAAATCCGTCATGTTGACGGTCATTAGTTCAGCTATCTTCGTACTTGAGGCTGTGGGAGTGAAATTGACGGTTTAGGACGGTATTGGACGGTCGTGTAGCAGAGTGCGTGCTGGAGGAGAGTTCACGTGTTCGTGTGCGCAGTTCAGAATTCAGAGGTTAGATCGCAGTGAGGCACGCCGCGTTGTGTTTTTCTTGCAAAAAGAAAAGTATTTTCACAGTTTTCTGTGGTAAAACGTTAAAACAGCAATCATGTATCTCATGTACTACTTGGACACCAATGGAGATCGCATTTACACGCTGAAGGTAATGATTTTTTTTCCAAATCGAGGCATTTTGATATATTAAAACTGTATTGGCATTTATAGGTTACGTTTCTTATTATGACTTTTTAAAAAAAATTCTAAGTAGAAGAATAAATTGCGCATAGTTATATAAAATTAAATTTAATGTTTCGATCATGTATATTTCACTTTATACTTATAGAATACTTTAACTATATTGTATTATGGCTATAGTTATTTTTTTAAGAACACTTTATGTTGTGTAAACATAATCAATAATTATGCTTTTAGTTATTTATATTATTTTTATTAATATTAAATAATTAGTTTTCAACTTACTGTAATCGTGTGTACAAAGTAATCTACTGATTTGTTGTGAATATTGAATAACATAAATGAGCACTGTGATATAACCTTGGCTCCATTCAAACAATGCCTTTACCTAAGAACAATAAAAACAATTGCTAAAAGAAAAGATTTGAACAAAAAAGTGTTTATCTGGCAGGCTGAGAACCATAAGAAAATGAACTCATCAGCTGAATTGTAAACAGTACCATAATTTAAAAGTAAAATTAGCTATGTATTGTTAATAATATAATACATTATAATATAATCCAAATTTAATATTATAACTTTTTGTAAAAGTTATTATATACAAAATTATAAATACCTATTTCTCATATACTTGCTTGAAAAAATAGCAGCTTTACTGAATTAAAAACTAAAATTAAAATAAACATGATTTAACCAACTTTATGAAGTAGCGCTATTATTTAGAGTTACAATTGATTATTTGAAAATGTAATTTATTTCATGCTTCCCTGGAAATAATTAATAAAATTAATATTTTACAATAAACTTTCTTGATAAAGTAATTTTTTCTTTTTTAGAAAATGGATCCATATGGAAAACCAACGCTTTCTGCACATCCAGGTAAATTATAAATAATGTAAATACTTTAACTGGTTAATTTAATTTAGATATTAAATAAAAATATTATTTTTTTTATTAAAGCGAGATTCTCACCCGAGGACAAATACTCCAGGGAGCGAATCACATTAAAAAGAAGATTTGGATTACTGCTTACGCAGCAGCCATTACCATCCTATTAAGAATTTAACTTATAAACTTAGTTTAATTCAGTTCAACTTTAAGTATTAATTAAGAAAGTGTAAATGGACTGGTGTATATTTCTTGCACGTGCATGTGTTAAATGAAAAAATGTAATTTTTTACTTCAAATATAACTGTTGAATTTACAAATTACATCTTCAACTTTGTTTTTTTTTCCATAAATATGCAATTTTGAATTATAAAACACAAATTTTTAGTATGTAAACATTTCTTTATTGGACGATTTCAAAACGTATTATTTATAAACATTTAATGTTTTCTTCTTACACTTATAAATTAAAAGAAATTAATAAATAAAAAAAAGAAATTTTTCACAATAGAAATTAATATTTACAAAAGAAAACTAGTACAATATATATTCCAGTATATAGATACTCTAACCTGTTTCCGTGCGTCTCTTGTCACATAGTTTCAATAGAATAATCAATATAAATACATTAGATATATTATAATAGTAGTTTTGCAAATTAATGCTTATTTGATTGCTATACCAATGATAAGCCCATTTGCATATATACAATTTTGTTCATAATTATACATATTTACAAAATCCAATTCAAACTTTATTTCTGGATTTGACCCCTAAAAACAAAAAGTTCTCACAAAAATATTGTCAAGAAAAAAAAAATGATTAAAATTCTACATTTTGTAGGTAAAAAAAATAAGTTATTAAAATAATATTTTATAAATAAATTTTTAATAATAAAGATAACAAGGTTTTAATATTTTACATATTACATACATCTTGATAGATCAATTTCACTTTTAAAGTACATTTTTAGTTGTTTTTTTTTGTAAACTATATAAGTTTATATTCACATGAAAAGAAAATAAATCATTTTAATTAACAGCCCTATACACAAAAATTTTTTAAATTTCCAAATTCTATCGCTATTTTGTTAACAAAATCAAATATAGGTAATTTTCGTATGACGAAACAATATTTCTATTGAGTATTATGTGTGCTATGTACATAAGGCCCTAAATATTCTAGTTGGAGCTGTAAAAAATTAATTTAATTTAACGCAGCATGGCAACAAGATTCATATTACATAATAATTTAAAATGTAAAAACCTAAATGCGCCTGTCAACAGCTGATATATCATTCAGCCTTACACGCATTTGCAACTGACTAAATTCCCCCTAAAATTATTATGGTGTATAAAATACAAAATTTTTTAAATTTACAACTTCTACCTAAAATAATAAAGAGAATTTGTAAGGAACATTATGTTCGAATTTCAAAGGCCATCAAGAATTTTCAATATTTCTATACGCGATCATTAGGAATACATACTAGATGTTAGAAGGAGACTATAATAGAAACCATTCAGAAACTGAATTATTAAAACGAATAAATTTAGTTAATCAAAGATCCTATTATTTAATTTAATATGTTGACGTTTTCACGAATAAACAGTTTTAAAACTTTATTATCGTATATTTGAAATTCTCAACTTCAAAGAAAAAAAAATTGATAAATGCCTTTGTTTAAATATTTGTATCAAATCAAAGTTCACTAATTAAAATTTGACTTTTTTTTTTTTATAAATATTTATTTCTTATAAATTTAGAAATTGTGCATATTAATCATTTATCCATGAAAATATTTTATACAAGCTTTTTTGCTATTTATATATACTTTGATCCTGAACTGCATGTCTAGTTTAATTCCAAGATAGTGTTAAAGTTAACAGAATTAAAAAAAAATCAATTTCCTTTGTTTCTTAAAATTTCCCCTAAATTTAAGAATAAGAATAACGGTCGATGATTAAGAAAGTAAAGCCATTCAAGTCTTATTCTATTCCTAGTATTGTCGTATCCATGCGATATATTCCCGATGGTTGAATACGAAATAAAAACTTGGAAAGTATATTGTTTCTCGTCCACCTTTCAGTTCATCTCATTGTTTAGCGGAGCGGCCGGTAACACGTGTACTTGCTGAGCTTTACTAGCATTATAGACTTGACCAGGGCTGAACGGTTCGAGTCTCGGACCAGCGCCGGTACCTAAGTCATTTTTTCGAGAGGCATCTGCAAAACGATCATACAGTAATATAGTAGAAAAATTGAAATTATATTTGTGAAAAATTTTGATGAATTTCATATACTTTTGTCAAAGTTGCTGTATAAAAATAATTTTACTTTCATGCTACATAATGTTATGCAAAATACTCATAGCTTCTACAGGCAGTTACAAAATATATGATATTTATGGATGAAAATATATTTTATTTATTGTAATTATGAGATGAACAACATGATATATCAAATAAAACAGATAAAACAAAGAAACGAAAAACCTCACTTTATCAACAACAAGCGTCAACTCACTGGAAATAAACAAAAGAAAAAAATAAATAAAAAAAAGAACCATGAGGCACAAATTTCGATTACCATTCTTCAGCTCGACGGCCGCGGGAATGTAGCGCGATAACCGTACGACGGGCAGGGGCAGGTATCCACTGGTCAGGGGCATCACGTCGAGCGTGACGCTCTGCTTCTCAAGCACCTCGAGCGAAACGATGCCCGCTGTGCGGCCACATACAGCCCACATCGTCTGGTCGGCCAGTACCTCGTACATCAACTGAGGTGGTGGATGATGCTGATGCTGCTGCTGTTGATGATGATTAGTCCCGTTGGCACCCGCAGCTGGATGCATGCGCGTCACGGTCAGGCAGAGATGGCACATGCTGCCGGCGCGGCAGAACTCGCCACCGCCGCCGATCGCCTCGACCCGCGACGAGACCGTGAACAGGGTCTGCGAAATACAAGAAGCGCGACACGGGGACACGAGTCGTGTTGGTGATGTGTGTGTGACATATGCGAGACAAAGAGAAAGAGCTAGAGTTGCGTGTCTGCTTTTGGGGGGAAGGAGGGGAAGCATGCGAGAGTTAGTAAAGGAGCATATGGGGATGCAATGCGATTTTTCAAAAATATATTTACGATTGTTAATCGCTTCTTTATTCTTCTATGTTAATAATCGCATTGCATTAAAAAGTTATTTTAGGCAATTATGCAGTAAATAAACATTTACATAACAAAAAAGCAAAAACTCTTAAAATAAAAGAAACATTAATGTCAAGCATATTATTACCGAGTAGTCGGTAACGTCAAAATTGCACCAATAAACGTTGCTTTCCTTCTCGACCTTCTCTAAGTTTCGGATGTGCAGAGGGTCGTCGACAACTTCTTGATTTTCCTGTGCATGACATTATATCAATTTTACCAATAATTTTGAATAATCATAGATTTTTACAAGGAAATATTAAAAATTATACCTTCCCCTCGGTGTGCTCAACATCCTCGATATCCTTGATCGCGATGTACTTCACCCGAAACTCCGTCTTAATAGGAATCGTGGATCTCTCGTCATCATTGCCAATCTCCACCTCCCACATGAACGACACGGACATCCCGTTGCCGATAACAAGTTTCTGTCCGGCCGCTGGATTCAGACTCTTGAAGTGCACGTCGGCCGACGTTCCGCTCGTCAGCTGTGGTTCAGTCAACTGCAACAACTGGCTCGACAGGCCCGTCACGAGGATCTGCGCGAATTTCCGTCGCTTGGCCGTGTGAAGCTTCATGGTCGACATGAGCGGAGTACCGAAGTGTAATGTTATATTTTCTTCCTCACCCCAGGGGCATTGGATGTTCAACTATGATGATATAGTTGAATATTATTTTTTTGTTTAAACGTTAGTCATCTATTTTTTGAAGAATCATATTTATATTTGGTTCACGGGTAAATACCTAAGTGTAATAAGCTCGAACAATAACAACTTAATATTTGTGACGACTATATACTTATTCACCTTATGCTCCATCGACGAAGAATCCTTTTTAGGCGGCAGCTCTGCGAATACCGTCAGATTTAACTTGGTCGTTTCGAACGGTTCGCAGGGCGGTACAGCCACTTCGATTTCTCTTATCGTTCCAACAGTTTGCTTCTCTTTGCTCTCGTCTAGCTTCGACAGCGTCATTCCCCTGGACGTTCTTAGCTTCAATTTCGAGCCTTCGCTTATCCTTACACTACCACTCGATATGACCAACTCGACATTTTGCGCTAGGCCAGCCAATAGATCCCTCGAACAGTTCAATGCGATCGTTGGCTGCGTTTTCGCCACCTACAACGACAAATTTCTAATAAAACGATTCTCACAAACTCAATTTTCACAAAAATCTGTCAATCGCTTACACAATAGCACAACCGCGGCTCCAGCATCGACGACAGGAATTCGAGCTTCTTCTCTACGACCAAAGACAGCTGACCGACTCTGTAGTAACCTGGTTGATCAACTCGCTTCGTGAGCGTGAACTTGTTGACGCCTGGCTGTAGAGTGAATTCCGCGGCAGTGCTCAGCGCGTTACCGAACTCGCCCTTCACGTTCATCGACGGCTTGCGCAGCTTCACGCTGTCCGAACGTTTGACTGCGTTCTTGGAGCTCTTGCCGACGTCCACGGTCGCCGAGCCCATGCTCTTGTCCTCCTTGAGCACCATTAGGCTTGTCACGGGTAATTGGACTAGGCGTGGATCTGCTGGTTTCGGATCCTCTATCCGACATTTTAGTAATCTGTGAAAGATCGTATAAAGAATTACATTATATTGATTCTAAGGATATTATTGAGTAGAGCAATGCAGTTTTGAATTTATTATCAAAGCTATTTTACATTTACATTTATACATAATAATTTTAGCAACAAAAGTATTGCATAACTTAGGGTTGAAATATTATTTTCATTATTAATATAAAATGTTTGGATATACTACTATGAATTGTCACCTGTGCACCAAACCATTTTTAGAAAATTTATTTTCTATAAAAAAAATTTCATCTTTTTCTGTTTTATGAAAATAGTACTGTTATAAATGTAATATTCAATCCCAAAAATCTTACAGGTCTATGTTAGTTTCCGAAACTTTAGCACCCTTCCTCTTCGCCGTGGGCTTCTGCACTTCTTCAACTGATAGTTCAGCTTTTGTACACGTCACTGGCCTCGGCAGCAAACTCTTCAGGACCACTTCAACCTTTACCTCGCAATCCTGAATCACCTTATCCGTCACATTCACCTCCATCTCCTGTACAACGAAACTGCTGGCCATTTCGGCAAGGAGTGGTTGTGCGCCCTTCAGCATTTTCGCATAGGCGAGCATCTCGTCGAGGTAGGAGTTGCGTATGGTGATGTGCAAGAGTTCGGTGCTAGCGATCGCCGCGCAGGTTTTTGTGTAACGCTCGACGTCGTCCATCTTCTTGTAGCACTGGGCCAGCTCATGCTGCGTTTGTGCGGCAAGGTGAGACCAGCCTTCCGAGCTGTAAGTGGTAAGAGCATCGAGGAGGAAGACTACGGCTTTCTGATTCTCGTTCAACTCGCTGTAGAAGCGTGCCAGCTCCTTGCCGATCAGTCGAGCCGATCTTATGCGACCGACATGCTTGTACGTGCCCATTGCTGCAAAACAAAATAATGGTTGTTTTTATGAAGAAGAGTCGGCTAGCATTTTTTGCTGCATTAACTTGATGAGATTAAAGTGATGGCATTTGTCATTGAATTGATGAATGGTACCAATCGTATTCGTATTTACACTACAGGATAGTTCTGGTAGTTTGTTTAATTTTATTTATGTTAATTTCTGAGTGATGATTGAATAAATTATTAATGCTTTAATAGAAATTCTAGCTTTGTATTTCTAATACATATTTAACAGTTAAACTAAAAACGTGAAATGAATGATTAATGAATCAAGTTAAATATAGGTATTTTATGAAAACAGTATGAATAGTTTTATTTTTCATCTAGCACTAAAAAAGAAAATCCACAATTTACAATTCTTGAATTTTTTAAATAAAAAAGAATATGTAAATTATATTAAAAGTTCAATATTTCAATAGTTTTGGTTCACTTTTTATTCAGAGGCGTGACCTATAACATAGTTTCAAGCTTCAAGAGAATCAATAAATCAATGAATAGTTAGACAAAAAAAATGAGAAACGAGTAAAGCAATAATAGAAATGTGCAGCTGAAAATAGAAACGACAAAGTTTTGCAAGTATTTTTCAGCCATACATTTCTACACCTACAATCAATCTACAGTTAATCAATAAAGAAAATTAACTTTTACTGGTTATAAAAAAAAATTCAATCAATTTTTCTTCTTCTAAATGACCAAATCTACCTAGTTCTGTGTGATACAGGTACTGTTTTCGAAAGGCCTCTTTCGACGAGAGAGCCTCCTTCAGTTTGTCGGTGGGTGTGGGCTTTTTGGGGTCGTGCATCGCTGGCTCCGAGTCGCCCATGCCCGCGATCAGGTACACGACGGTGTGAAGCTGCTCGCTCGTTGGCTCGTTGCCGGGCATCAGGCCGCAAAGTTTGCCCAGGTTTTCCAGCTAGAATAATAAATATTTTATGAAGAATAGAACGTAAAATAAAATAAAAATTTAGGGATATGTAAGAGTTTTAGTCTCTTAAACATAGTGAATTTTTAATAATCCTAAAAATTATTTAAATGCGACACTTAGCATAATCATTTTTAAACTTTTACAACGTATAATTAAGATAATCATTGAAGTTACTACTATATCTATAAACATAATTTTTTTTGTTCAAATAAAAATGAGATATTTATACTTTTTAACTCGATAAAAATTTCTTACGTAAATCTGTTCAAATTTAGCGATTCGGTGATAATAATTCCATTTTTTATGCAATTAATTTTTTGTTTAAAATTTGCTAAGCTAGGTCGCTACTTGAAAAATGCAAATCTAAAATAATTTATGAGTCACACAATTGCGACTCATGACTCATTAAACGTGTTGAACAATTATATGCACGCGCAGTGTACCTTGTCTCTTGCAAGTGCCCACAAGCTAGCTGTGTGTAATGAGCACAGATCCAGCTGTTGATTATTATCTATATTTGAAGTCGATGATTGGCACGCTTGCAATACTTCTAAAGCACAGAGAAAAGCCCAACATTCAACTGAACCCTCCGGCCGTTGAATTTCGAGTATCCGAAGTTCGTTTATCGTGTCATGTACAAAAGTTAAGCATCGTTGGGCAACCTAAAAAATTGTCATGTATATTTTGCATAAAATTTTTTATTTCTTTAAAATGAAAAAATACAAACCTCCCAGGGCTTGTTAAGTGAAAGTAGCATAGCACACTGTCTACCAAACAAGTAGCTCCTAAGATCTAATAGCGAGGCTTTACAATCAGCTATCAAAATTCGTGTATGATAATCTATACTATTATTAAGGTTGACTCCTGTCCAATTATTCAGGGGACTTTGAAATGAACTCAACCATGTTGGAGTATCTAGGATAGATTATTCGTTAGATATTAGGTATACAATCTAAATAATTTTAAAATGTCAAAGTTTTACCTCCAACATTTGAATTTAAGACAAATTGTGTAAAAAGAGCATCTAGTTCATCGTATTGTACCAATGCTTCATCATATAAACTTAACATTTCTAAAACGAATGCAAGCTCCTCCTAAAATATAAATTATTTTTAAATTAATCATTTAATAATGCGTATATTTGTAATAATAAAAATAGAAGTAATTTAGGAAAAAAATAAATAAGAAACTTTCTTTTCAAAAGTAAAATACTTTATTCATTAATCAAACAATACATTACCTGCAGTAAAAAATAATGGCAAAAATTCCAGCCTTGCTGGTTTCTTCTCTCTCGATGATCTCTAATTATTTCTTCAAACCTTAACAGAGTTCGATCATAAGCAGTCAGCATTAAATGCCTCATTCGACCTATTAAACCTCTCCATGACTCAGCAGAACGAGATTCGGACTTTATTGGATTGATGATAGACAGACATCTATTAAGCATAAATTTGAATGTAATTTCATTAGCATGCTAACGCAACATAAAATATTTTTGTCTTCTCACCTATCTCCATGTTTTGATGCAAAATCACTACGAATTTTATCTAATACAGTTGTTCGTGGTAGCAATTTGTTGCTTTTCTTAATATCATAAGTTTCTACCAAAACTATCATCCAGTCTTGTATCTTGGCTTTTGCTAATGTCTTTAGCCATGAATCTATGTCGTCTCTAAGCGATGCCTTGTACATGTCAACATCCTACAAACAAGCATTTAATAACAGCTAGTAATTCTTATTGTTTTGAAGTTGTCTAAAAATTATTCAAATCTGATTACTTACTGAGCATTCACTCCAGTATATGTGAAATATAGGCCGTTTAATGAGGTGGCAGTCTTTCTCCGGTGGTAAAACATCTGGGGTAAAGGGAATAAACGTTGCACCAAGTCTGACTTGTTTGATAGGTCTATCATACGATCTCCTCCATTCAACTGAGTCTGTTGGTATGGATTTGGCCAAGTTGTTTGCCAAGGTACTGAATAGTTCTTTATCTCCTGCATCTGAAAGTATGAATTAATTATTAATTTCATAACATACAAGGACAAAACACTATAGTGTACAATTCACAAATTGAGAGCAAGGGAATATTGATTAAAGAGTAGAGAAGCAAGAAGAATCTATATTTTGAATGAAGTATTCTTAAATGATACCGTCAATTGTTCAAATTGAATGAAAAATTTATTTTTCATGACACAAATGGTTCTTGTATAAAATGAAATCTTTTTTATCAATACGTTAATTATATACAGCAATGAACTGAACTATGTAGCGACAAAATGTTAAGATTTAAATTTTGAAAGAAGCAACACAAAAGTATAAAAGTCTGGGAAAAAGAAAATATATGCAATAAAGAACAATTGGCCAAGTCTCTCATACTCTTACTCACTGGCACAAGCACAAATACTATAATTATACCTTTTCCATTCTTACATAAATCAAATCCTATTATACTGCTCACACTCACATACAATATCAACCGCACGAACCAAGTACTCCACAGCACCCAGAAAACATTCAAACAAATCCACTTTGCACATACAACTGTTGTGTCACTTTTGTTCCTCACATCCCATTGGAAAGCCCCAAATTCTGTTTTTCACATCCACACACTAATCAAACAGCCAAAAATTCCAGAACCTTAGCAGACGGATCGCGTCCACAAGGAGACGGTAGACACTACTTAGCCCGTGGGCGTCGCGACAACAACAAAGTATATACAAGTGGACGGCTGCAACGTCTGGGGGGCGTAGTGAAAAACGAGGTTATACGTGCACAGACTGACACAGACTGCTCAGAAGAAAAAGAGAAATAACTCACAGGTGACGATCGGCGTGCAGTCCATGGAGGTGGTGGTGTCCCTCGTCGACGGCGACTTCCTCCGCTCACCGACGACGCAGCTCGGCGACCCTCCATTGCAGTTCATCTCTGCTGCCCTCGCTCATATCACTCTCCTCGACATATACATACACACTCACTTACTATCTCGCGCGACAGCACGCGCAGCAGCGCGATTATATGTACGCGTTCTCGCGATGCACCCACGTACTTACCTAACTATAAGTATAATGTACAGAGGCGATCTTTGTGCGTCGCGCTCGTGTTTTTTTCCGCGATATGCTGCGCCGTCCCGACGACGACGGCTGCTCTCGAGACAGACTGGGGCTACACTACACTGAAAACGAACTGACGAGACTGACGTATATAACCTCGCGCGCGAGAGCTACTCATGCTCTGGCGCGACCAGTCTGCGAATGCGAATAAGTACAGTACACCACGACCACTGTGTGTGAGAGAGAGAGAGAGTTGCGTATAAAAGTATATACCTATATATATATTTGTGTAGCGTGCAGCGCGCTGCTCTCGCGGGGGATTCGCGCATCGGTGGCTGATGATTATACTTATATATATATATATCTATAAGTATAGGTGTATTTTCTTTTCTCCCGCGAATGTTTTCTTCGTTTCGCGAATCACGGTCTCGGCTGGCAGGCTCGAGCGACGCTACCCCAGCCGAGGCGATTTCTTCGGTTTTTACTAAATAAATAATCTAGAGACAAGAAAAAAAATTGTGCAAAATGTCATTTAATTTGCTCATAATTGCTCAATATTTATAAATAGTGCAAACATTTAAAACAATAACAGTAAGAAAGTAGAACGCGTTATTAGTGTTTTTGCTTTCTAGACAAAATTTTGATATGTGCAAATGAATGAAGGACTGAGCAAAATTGAGCAAATTGAAACATTAAACACACATATTCTGACTAGATTTGGCCGACATCTATACTCATTTAGATTTTTACTTGAATTCCACTTTAAATTATTTTAAGAACAACTTTTCTCAACCAACTATATCTAGCTTTTTCAACTAGCTAATACCATTTTAAGTAGACAATAGAAATAAAAATATTACTATAATACGTCTATATAAAAATACCATTTTCCTCATTCATTATATTATTCCAGAATCCTGTAAATGATTGTTTTTACAATAGACACATTCACGGAGCTTTTACACCTATGATGTGCCATGAATGCCTCTCTTTATTTCTATTTTTCTCGTGCACATATAGAAGCCCGTGAAGTTCTCGTACTCTTTTGCCAACCGTCGTAAGCAGGTAAAAGCGGGAAGACGAGCGCGCGCGAATACGGCTCTGATGCGAGGTAATTGAGCGCGAGCATGTTTCCCATTCGATCTGGATGTGATACTCGTCCAAATGTGAAATAGCTTGCCGACTTGAATTCGAATCGTGTAGCACAACTCAGTAGAAATTGTGGGCTTGTGTGAATTGAATAACGAGGTGTTTTATGTCGTTTTAAAGTTTACGGTGTTATAGGGATTCCCGTGTTTACTGCACGGAGAAAAATTTCTTTGTACAAAATTTATTATTTTTATAGTAGCGCTGGGACACACTCGACATGTGGGATTTTCACTATTTTAAATAGTAATTTTTATGATTTTCATAGCAAATTTTACTTTTTATATAATAATTTTGATTGTTTTTGTAGCAAATTTTACTATTTGAAACAGTATATTTTATGACTGTTGCAAAAATAATAAAAATTACTATTTCAAATAATGAAATTTGCTACAAAAACCAAAAATTATTATTTAAAACGTAAAATTTGCTATGAAAAATCATAAAAATTTCTGTATATCAAGTGTATTCAAAATCATAAAAATTTCTGTATATCAAGTGTATTCCAGCGCTATTATAAAAGTAATAAATTTTACAACGAAATTTTTCTCCGTGTGTAGAGATAAATAATTATACAAAATGTGTAGCCCCACATCTGTTTTTTGCATACAAATTATCTAATTTCTAAATAGTAAGCGATCTTATCGATTTTTTAAATAATAATTGTTTGAGTGTAAACAAAAATTTTTGTAAAATTATTGCTATAGATAATTTATATACGATACAGACACTGTCTTAAACATATCCGAGAATTGTAACTGAAAATTGTACCGGAAATTGTAACTGAAAATTGTACCGAAAATTGTAACTGAAGATTGTAATAAAGCCAAATACTTGTGAATATCTTGA
>JAPYZP010001553.1:20314-42139 GCA_030522985.1 Torymus sinensis | reverse complement strand
AGGGATATGTTTGTATGTATATATATATATATATATATATATATATATATATATATATATATATATATATATATATATATATTAAAGATATTAAGAGATTGAAATATAAGTTTCGTAAAATACATATAAAAAAAGATCATAGAATATTGTACACGTGATATTACAGTTATTAGTCTTAAAATGATTGGACCAATTAAAATATTATGTGTTTGATAAATGACAAGAATATCTGAGAATAAAAATATTTATTTTTCATCTGATATACTTGCAAATAATAGAAATGAGCTATTTTGGGCAAAGCATTTTTAAAACTGTCTGTAAAGTAAAGATCATGTGTTATCAACTTCTCGTATTTTTACAGATTTCTCAGAACTCGATCGTTAAGGTCATGGTCGTTCTTTCGTAAGAAACGAAAAAAGAAAGATGAATAATGTGTGGATAAATACGTATTAATAGTTCGTTATAAATATATACGTATTAATAGTTCGTTATTTTTATCCACGTATTATAATTTACTTTGGCTGATAATAATTTATTATAGTGAAAATTGTTATTGATTGCTTATTTAAGTTTCTAACTTTTGTAGATTATTTACTGATTAATGCAGTATTAACTTTTTGGCCCAATATAGATTTTAAATGCATTTATTTTTGAATGAAATAAGGATATAATTTAGGAATACTTAAGAAAAGAATCAAATGGAATAATGATATATTTTGCTTATTTAACTATATATCAACAGCTGAGTAGAAGAACCACGTATTTCAGCGATGTGTTGAAGAACCACGTATTTCAGCTAGGCGTTCAAAAACCACGTATTTCACAGGTCATTTTTTTTCTTGAAATTTTGTAGTGACTCATTTAAAGATTAACTATACGGAATACGCTTTGAAATAAAAGTATAAAAGTAAAATAAATAAACCGTCACCCAGTAGCGAAATTTTTTTATAAAAAATATGCGAGTGCGTGCATGTGTGTGTGCGTATGTGTGTGTGTGTGTGTGTGTCTGTGTGTGTAAGTGTACGTTTGCGTGTGTGTGTAAGTGTACGTTTGCGTATTTGGTTCAATATTTTTTTAATAAAAATTTTTGCTAACTTGGTTACGGTTTATTTACTTTTATTTCAAAGCGTATACCATATAGTTAATCTTTAAACGATGCAGTGCTACCTCTACAAAATTTCAAGAAAAAAAAATGACCTGTGAAATGCGTGGTTTCTCAACGCTTCGTCCAAAAACGTGATTTTTGCACGCTTCGATGAAATACGTGGTTCTTCAATGCATGCCTAAAATACATGGTTTTTGAACATGCTTTTGAACTCAGTTATCGATATACATATATAAGGGTTAGTTAATTTAGACTATATTACAAGCTAATTTTTCAGAATTTTGAAAATGCATATGAACTGAGAATATAAATAAAAACTAAATTTGCAAATGAATTATAAAAATTAAATTAAAACTCTATACATAAATTGGTTTGTTGTATGTAGACGATACTTATTTCATAGTTTAATTTTGAACTTAAAAATATACTAATTCTTCGTGTTTATTTTTATTATTTATACTGATATTATTAAATTTTCTAAGTAAAGTAATTTACCTGAAAATCAGGTGACTCAGGAATAAGTGCACCCTCACGGTACCATTGGATTGTTGGTTTAGGTTTTGTAGGAGAAACTTGAGTTTTGAATTGAGCGGGCTGTCCCTCGAGAACAATTTGGTCCTTCAATGGTGTTAGTTTGGGTAATACATCAGCTGTGTCAGGAGCTGTAAATTATAATACGGTAAAGAGTTACACGATTAATGATTTTATTACTCACAATATTATTTATTATTAAGTAAAAATACTCTTCTACTTACCAAGTACTTTCAAATTAGCAGACGTTGTAACTTCTCCAGCTGGATTTTTAGCAATACACTTATAAACGCCTTCATCCTCTGGGAATGCCTCAGATATTCTCAATGTGCAAAGGTCAACTTCTTTTTGCATTTGGAAGTATTTGGATGGTTTGATGATCTATGCAAAAATGAAGTGTGATTTAATTATTATATAATTATAAGGTATAATTTCTTTCACTCTCCATGTTCTATATGAAATTAGTATTCATCGATCTTCGAGGTCTAACGTTTAGCTAGTAAATTATTAATGCGCATACACAACAAATTGATGTTTTATTAACATACTTGTCTCTCAAATATCGATAATAAAAATTTATTTTCTATTATAGAATTAAATCATAATTCTTACTTTATCTGCTTTCTTCCATTGAATTGTTGGAATTGGTTTGCCAGTAATTCTGCATGAGAAAGCAACAGAAGTTCCTTCTTTGATAGTTTGATCTTTAAGAGGTTGTAATACCGTTGGTGCTTTTTCAACATCGGTTGGTGAAGGTTTCGCAGTTTTAGTTGGTGATTGAGGTTGTTTCACAATACATTCTGCTTCACATCGAGCTTCACCAGCACCATTAATTGCGACGCACTCGTACTTTCCAGTATCTTCTGGGACACTTTCTAATATTAAAAGTGTATAAGTATTATCTTCTTCCAGCGTTTTATAGCGGATATCAGGACTAATCTTCTTGCCATTCTGTAAAATTATTAATAAAGCGTATGATGAACATTTTTCGGAAAAAAATGTATTTAAATTTTTATTTAATAAATCTTTACCTTTAACCAGTAGACATCAATTGGTTTAGTACCAGTAACTTTTGCATCGAATCTAGCTAATTGGCCACTATTTACTGTTGTACTCTGTACAGTAGTAATGAAACTTGGTGGTATAACTCCTCCTCGTCCGGGTTGTCTTCGTCTTTCTTCAACAACAAGATTGGCACTACATTTTGCTTTTCCACCTCTATTTTCAGCTATTACGGAAAATACGCCTGAGTCTTCCATGAATACTTGCCTGACGACTAAGATTGATTTTGTGCTAAAAGTATAGATTTGTAGATCGGCAGAGTTTGTGATAGGGAAATCTTCGCGATACCATTTGATTGTTGGCAATGGATCGCCATCAAATTCGACTTCAAATTTAGCTTGTTCTTGTTCAAAAGCTCGACATGGCTGAATTTTTTTAGTGAATACTGGTGGTTTTGATGGTTTTACTTGACCTTGAACAACTCGTTCGTGTGTTTTACCTTTATGTTCAACTTCCGTAGTTTCTGTTGCCGTAATTTTTCTGGTTATTTCGAGATCGTCCTTAATTTCCTTTTGGGTTTGTTTTTGCTTTGCCACATGAACTTCTCGACCGTGAACTGTTGACTCCGATGGTTCAGGTGGATATTTTGGTCCCCTATGTTGTTGTGAATCAATATCTACTTGACTTGTGAACTTCTTTGATCCTTTAGGTGGTGGTTCTACAGACTCTTGAGGTTGCTCTTCTCTGTAAAAGATATAAATTTATAGTCAATTTAATTTGCAAAAATATTTTTAAATTTATTATTTATATTATCTTACAAGTTTTCTTGATATTTCTGAGCCATTCCTTTAGCAATAGAACTGTTAACAACTTTTTCTCCAGGTATAGCAAATTGATGCGATGATTCTCGTAATCTTGACTCTTTAAGTACCTGTTCTTCTTCAAGACTCATAATTTTAGTATAGTAATCCTCATTTTTCCGTGTTTTCACAGTTTTCTGCCATTCGGTTTCTGGTTCTTTCATTACTTTCGGTGCGCGATGTTCTGTAGCTATAGCGGTGCCCTGGCTCACAGTTTGATGACGTTCATCAAAAACGCGTTCTAATTCTGTGTCTTGTCTTTCTTGTTGATATTGAGTAAGCTCATAGTCATACCATGCTAAGGAAAATATCATTATAAAATATTTTTCTTAATTTGAATTTGTAACATTCATAATATTAATAACGATCCATTTATCTTACCCACAGATACATGCGAGGTATATTATATTTCGTAGGAAATGACTTATTTATCGACATATTAAAATAGGAAAAGAGAATACACTTAATTACATTCAGAATATATAGGTAATATTATAATATTTAAATTCATATTATTGATTGACTTTATAATACAAGTACAAATTTTTTTCATTAATGGGAAAAAAGGTAGGATAAGGTATGAAGACATAAAGGTTACTGTGCAAGGTACAAATGATGAAATGGATATATCACTTAAACTTACGTGAAAGGTCTCCGTTTAATGTTGATTTTACTCTTTTTGGTAATATTTATTTAACGAGTGTAAAAAAAAATAATAAAATTTTTAATTTTAAGAAAGTTATTACCGTATTTCAAAGTATTAAAAAATTATAGTAGAGTACTTGTCAGTTAAAAATCGTATACGTATTAAATTAGGAAGTTAATTTCATACATTACCAGAATTTTCAAAAATGCTTAGAAAAAATTATTAAACACAAAAAGGTTTGGGGGTAAAAATGTTTATGTTGTAATGATAAAAAGGGAATAACTTCATTAACAAACTATTGTACATAACATAACATTCTTGATGGGTTACAAAAATCATACCTGGTAACCTCCTTTACGGTTGTATTATCCATTTCGCTAGGACATTTTATACAGTCGATAGTGCGTTCGTCTTCAGTCAAATTCTCAAGAGTTTTCCAAGTTCTTTCTCTGGATCACTTTATCGTTGCTCCCGGGTATTTCAATAGGAATGGGATAGGAACATTTTGGATATCAAAGGCTATGTGGTGTTGGATATAGTATTTTTAGTTTCAGTATTTTGTGCAATATTTAAATGTTCATGACTTAATGTTGTCATGTCGCATGTTGGATCGTTAACTTTTGAATTTTGTTATAATTGTGTTTAATTTGCGATTTCAGTGTTTTCTTATTGATATGTGTTATTATAAAGTGAAATGATATTAAACGGTAAAAATATTTATTTCGAGATTTAAAATATTTATTATTTGTAATTCCATTGCTATTAAATTTTTAGATTAACTATTTGAATTACAAAATTATGAAAATACTTTTTATTACAGATATGCAAATTATCCTATTACTGTTGTTTAATATCATTTCAAAAATGAACTTTATATTTGGTCTATTTTTAAACTTACGTCTCGGCGATGATTTTAGAACTCCACGATAGTCATCACTTCGTGGTTTTACTGTTAACGTAGTTTCCGTACGTGCTTCACCGACTGAACTTCTAGCAATGACTTCAACCTTGCCATTGTCGTATTGGCGAGTTTTTGGTATATCCAAATGATACATTCCGTCGTATGTTAATTTGTAGCGGTGTCCCTAACGAATCGATATTCATTATTAAATAATACGAATATTTTTGTAAGTTTATAAAGTTGTGATACATAATCAAAATACATCTACTTACGCTTACGACAGTATGTCCATTAATGAGCCACATTACACGAGGCCTAGGATGACCTGTAACTCGACAACAGAATCTAGACGAATCCCCTTCTTCAACAGTAACAGGTTCTGGTTTGCTGACGAATGTAGGAGGTGATCTAACTTTTTCAACTTCAGTTTCTTCCTCAGCAACACTAGACATTTTTATAAGATAATATTTCATATAGAAAAGATCAAAATTTATTATATTAATTGTTGAATGTGATATTTTATGTGCTTACACTTGCCAAGCTGCCTCCATTTCGCGAATTCTCTCGATACTTTTCATTCCTTTTGGCAATTGTGATTCATAAATAATTCCTGGCTTTCCTGCTGTCTTAATAACAGCTTTTGTTTCATCCATTCCATACAGATTAGTAGCTCGGCATAAATATTCACCGCTATCTTCTGGATAGACCCAGCCGAAATTCATAGCTACATAACCAAAATCATAAATAGGAGTAAATCTGTTTTTATGAGGTAATGGTTTTCCATTTAAGAACCATTCTACTTTCATGTTTGGATCACCAACAGGTGCTAATTGGCATTCAAATTTAGTGCTGTTCATTTCAACAAGTTCTACTTGGTTTTCGATTTGAGTAACAAATCTTGGCGGCTGCTTCTTCTCAACATCGTACAAGTCATCTTCTGTAAGATGTACTTCGGATGTGTATTTCTTAATTGTAGCTTCCATTTGCATTAATGCTTCGGATTTCTTCATTCCCTTTGGAACTTGATTTTGCAAAATAATGCTTGGTAGTTCTGAAAAGGAAAATTAGTATTAATTATACAAATTTGACAAATTTTTATAAAAAAGTTGAATAAATACTAACGTTTGCAAGAAACAGAAGCCCGTGTAGTATCTTCTCCAAGATCATTAATGGCCTTGCATACATATTCTCCAGAATCTTCTGGATATACATATAAAATATCCATCGAAACGAATCCCATATCATAAACTGTTCGATACCTATGACCCGCTGGAATGAGTTTTCCATTTCTGTACCATTCTATTCTTAAATTTGAATCATCTTTAGGTTCTACTTGACATTCAAATCTCACTGTCTCATTTTCCTCGACAGTAACAGACTTGATCTGTGTTATAAATCTTGGAGGTTGGCGAGGTGCCTCTGGTTGTTGTGGTACGTTTGATACTGGTCCCCGTTCAAGTTCTTTTAATTTTTCTCCACTCATACCAGATGGAAGTTGGGAATCAAAGTCAATCGTCTTTTTTGCTATAATTTACAAATGTTAATAAATAATGATACAAATCATTAAATAAAAGAACTATTCTAACAACGGGAAATGATGTATGCTTATCGTAAATATCAAACTTAAGAAACTTATGAAATTTCTTTCTTATATAACTTTCAGCGTAAAGTGTAATATATAGTTTTAATTATAAAAAATAAAAGTAGGAAACATTATCTTTAGTTTGATATATTATATAAGTACATGTTTAATAAAAGATAAAATAATCTATACAGGTGTGAACTTAACACTTATTTTATCCACCTTTGGTTTCTGTAATCATAAGTGTATAACGTATGTACATGCTAAATTATAGCAGTATTCCTTCAAACCAAAAATACATGATCTTAGGATCTCTATTGCATACATGATTCAGCCAGCCATTGAAAGGAACTATGTTTCGCAAAACTAATTTAAAGGAATAAAGAAGCAATTATGGAAATTTCAGTAAAATTTAGCACATTCATTCGATTATTTTACTCTGTAAATTTTATTCTCAATTATCCGTTATTAATTAATCATTTTAAAATTAATTTAATTTAATTAATATTAAATAAAATTTATTTGGCTAAAATGCGAAAGTGAAGGTAAGATTGATAAGATTGATGATACATAAGATTGAATACAATGTTTAGTATGTCACCTGATTAGTGATTGAAGACTGCATTACAGTATTTGTAATTTATTTTAGTTGTTATTTATAAATATTTACTTACATGTGCAGGTAATAGTTGCTTTAGTAGAAGCAGTTCCCCATTTATTCGTAGCTCTACAGATGTATTCGCCACTGTCCCTCGCATAAGTGTATGACAAATCCAGCGATATGAAGCCGAAATCATTAATTTGATGTACTCTAGACCCAGTAGCAAATGGCCTTCCGTTGTGATACCAATCGATTCGCATAGATGAATCACTTACAGGTTCCACACGACAGTCAAAGTGACTTGCTTCACCTTCACTGACTTCTATATCTTTCAATTCTACCACGAATCGGGGTGGATTGGGTTTTTCTTCTTCAGGCAGAATTTCGTCTTTCTTATAGAGCGATTCTTCAAGCTTCTGAATGCTTTCTGTTCCTGTTTTGAAATTACTTGGAAGTTGAGGTTCAAGAATAATTCCTTGTCGACCTCGGACTTGAAGTTTGCATGAAACAGTTGCTTCTCCATGTCTATTGATCGCTTTGCAAGTGTAAAGCCCAGAGTCTCGTTGATAACAGTTAGCAACTTCGAGAATGACAAAACCAAAGTCGTAAATTGTCTTTATTCTAGATCCAGCTAAAAGAGGTTTACCGTTGTGGAACCATTCGACTCTCATGCTTGAATCATTAACAGGTTGTAATCTGCATTCGAAATGAGCAAGAGAATTTTCAGAAAGAGTCAAATCTGATGGCGTTGTAATAAATTCTGGCGGTTTTCCTGTATCATCGTCTGGGCTAGGCTGGCCAGGTTCTGCACCAAGACCTTCAAGCTCAGCAATCTTATCGATTGTACCTTCCATTCCTTTAGGTAATTGAGATTCCAAAATAATACTGCGTTTACCAGTGCATTTCATTGAGCAAGTTGTTACTGCTTCACCATACTCATTTGTTGCTCGGCAACTATATTCTCCAGAGTCTTCGGGATAAATAGGCGATATTTCAAGAATTACGAAACCAAAATCACAGAAAGTACGGAATCTAGTACCAGTTTTTAATGGTTTTCCATTCCAGAACCATTCGACCTAAAATAGAAAAAATAAATTTAGAAATTGTAATTTGTTTCTATTATTTTATTTATAAATAATTTTGCTGCGAATTATATTTTATTAAGTTCTAATGATACTAAAAATCACATTACCTTTAATTTTGGATCGTCTGTTGGCGTTAATCGAGCTTCAAAGTGCGAACTTTCTCCTTCACGAAGACCATCTAAATTACTCAAGGGAACAGTAAATACTGGTGCTTTACCCTTAGTTTCAGTAACTTTTTCGTCACGCGTTTTAATCATCGCATCCTCTAGTGTTTGAATCTTTTCTAAGCCACCTTCCATGCCTTTCGGTAGTTGTGATTCAAGAATCAAATTTGCTTTTGATATGCAACGTAAAGTAGCTTTCGTAGAGTCTTGACCATACTTATTAATTGCCCTACATTCGTATTCCCCTGAGTTTTCTTCGTAGCAATACAATATGTCTAGGATTACAATACCAAAGTCATGGAAAGTTCGGTATCGATGACCATGAGGTAATTTCGTTCCATTATAATACCATTCAACTTTCAAATCTGGATCTGTTACTGGAGTTAATCTAGCTTCAAAGTGAGCAGATTGCCCCTCAACCAATTTGGTAATATCAGAAATTTGAGTAATGAATTTAGGGGGCTCAGTCACTGGAGCAGTTGGCGCAGCTTGTTGTTCACCCGTATATGCCTCTAATTCCCTAATTTTCGCTAAAGAATCTGGTTGTAAAGAGTCAAGATAAACTCCACTTTTACCAAAGCATTTTATTGTTGCTTTTGTGAAATCTTCTCCAAATTTATTACTTGCTTTACATACGTATTCACCAGTATCATGTGACATAACTCCAGCAATATCCATAACCACGAATCCAAAATCTGAAACCATCTTGAAACGTGAAGAGTGGCGTAATGGCTTCCCATTATGGAACCATTCTACTTTCATATTTGGATCTCCTACTGGGATTAAAGTGCATTCAAAGTGTGCGGATTGACCATCCTTAAGGCCTTGTAACGATTGTATTTGTGTAGTAAATCGTGGTTTTTGTCCCATTGATTTATCAATACATTCCAGATTTAAACTGATTTCAGCTTTACCCCATTTATTTGTAGCTCTGCAAGTATACGTTCCAGAATCTTCTATTTTCGTACCAAGTACCTCAAGAACCACTGTTCCGAACGCATAAACGGTACGAATACGATGACTTGCTTCAATAGCTTTTTCATTAAAGAACCACTCAACAACCATTGTTTGATCTCCAGTTGGTATAAGGGTCGCATCGAAATGTGCCAGTTCACCTTCGGATAGATTTGCGAGATGGTCTGATTGCGATGTAAAAGCTGGCGCTTGTCCTTCATCCTTTTCTGAAGGAGCAGTTGGTTGTTTTCTGAGAGATTCTTCCAAGTCTTGTATTGCTTCAAGACCTTCCTTCCCTTTAGGATGTTGAGAGAGCTCTATGATATTTTCTTTCGTTGAGCAATAAATTGTAGAAGAAGTAAAAGCTTCGCCAGATTTATTATATGCTTTGCATGTATAAATTCCAGAGTCTCTGTCATATACATCTGTCAAGTCTAAGGTAACAAATCCAAAATCACATGTCATTTTAAATCTCGCACCATGTTGTAATATCTTTCCATTAAAGTACCATTCAATTTTCAAGTTGGGATCTTCTTTTGGTTCTACCTGTCCTTCTAAGTGCAGTGGTTCAGATTCTCCGAGTTTAAACTCAGGTTGTAATGGTACAGTCCAAATAGGTTTAGGATATTCTTTTTCTGGGCCACTATCTGGTCTCTTAGCTTTTGATGCATAAGCATCGTCTACTTCTTTAACTTTTTCTAATCCAGCTTCTCCTTGAGGATGTTGAGTTTGTAAGTAAATATTTTGTTTACTGATACATTTTAGAGTACCAGAAGTTTGAGCTGAACCTTTAGAATTTGTAGCTTTAACTGTGATTACACCAGAATCTTCTTCATATGCATGGTTTAAATCTAGAGCTACGTATCCAAAATCATAGGTTGATTTATATCTCGCACCATATGGTAATGGCTTTCCATTAAGGAACCATTCAATTTTCATAGTTGGATCCTTTGATGGTTCTACGTTACACTCGAAATGAACATTATCGCCTTCCGTACATTCTACGTTGTTTAGATGACTAATAAAAACAGGCTCTTCATAGGTTGGTTCTGGTTGTTCCTTTGTACCTTCTATAGGTTGTTCAAGAGCGCTAATTTTAGAAAGAGCATCTGGATGCAACGTATCACCAAGCAGCCAATGTCGGTCATCAATTTTAAGACTGCATGTGGAAACAGCTTCTCCAAGTAAATTAGTGGCTTTGCAAGTATATATAGCAGAATCATCAGGACGAAGGCCATTTATTGACAAGGAAACTAAACCAAAATCAAAAGTACTTCGTAAGCGCGTTCCAGTTTGAAGTGAAACTCCATTTTTGAACCATTCCACACGAAGATGTGGATCGGCCCTTGGTTCCACTTGAGCTTCCAAATAAACGTGTTGTCCCTCGACCAGTTTATCATAGCTCTTTAAATGAGTGGTAAATACAGGAGCTTGTTGTGGTGTTGTATCAATAAACATTTCAGGAACTTTATTCATTTCAGCTTCTTTTAGTTGTATCTTTTGCCATGCATCTTGTTGTATAGCATCTCCAGCTATAGCTGATCGGGCTTTTACTTTAAGCGAAATCGAAGATACAGCTTCACCTGCTTTATTAATGGCCTTGCATGTGTATACACCAGAGTCTTCCGGAATAACCTTCATTATATCCAGTGTAACAAATCCGAAATCGTGGTTGACGTGATAACGCGAGCCTATAAAAGTAATTTTTAATATTCAAGATTCCTTTTATATATAATAAAAATAAATAAAATACTAACCCATTTTTAGTTCAACACCGTTGACATACCACTCAAATCGTAAACTAGTATCTCCAACCGGTACCACTCGACATTCGTAACGAGCTATTTGTCCTTCCCATAATTCACTTGGTCCAGTCAGTAACTGCGTAAATATAGGTTTATCAAATACTTTTTCAGGTTCTTCAGCGCGAGTAGGCATTCTATCCGCTTCAAGTCGAGCAAGTTTTTGCTGAGCTTCAGGATGTTGTGTATCTAATTGTATATTTGCTTTTGCTAAAAATGATGTAGAAAGTATTTTATTAAAATTAATCACTTTATGAATAATTTTAATTTTAAGGTTTTATTTCTTACATAGAACTTTCATTGAAGCTGTAGTTACGGCTTCACCTAGAGGATTCGTAGCACGGCACATATATACACCTTCATCATCTTCACGTACATGGGAAATATCAAGAGACACATAACCGAAATCATGAACTTTGGTGATTCTTGAACCTACGACAATGGTACATTTATTATTATAAATATTCACAGGAATTTTTCAAACATATCACACATATAAAGTTGAAAACGAACTTGTCTCAATCGGTTTTTCATTTCGGAACCATTCTACTTTTAATGTTGGATCTCCAACAGGTATTAATCTACATTCAAAGTGAGCTATTTGGCCTTCAGGAAGGAAATCTATATTTTGGAGTGGCTGAGTAAATACTGGTCGTTGTTTAGTCTGCGGCTCAGGTGCATCGGGTCTTTTCCACGGTTGTTGGGATTCGAGCTCACGGATCTTGTCTAATCCTTCAGGTCTTTGAGATTCCAAAATGATATTATCTTTCGGTATTACTTTCAGTTCAATCGAAGAAACACATTGCCCTAGGGCATTTATTGCACGTACAGAGTATTGTCCTGCATCTTCTGGTACTGCATGACTTATATCAAGAGCAACGTAACCGAAATCGAAAGTGACGTGGAATCGGGATGCAGATGGCAACGGCTTTCCATTGTGGAAAAATTCAATCCGCAAATTAGCATCGTGCAGTGGTTCGATTTGACATTCAAAATGAGCTGTTTGTCCTTCATATATTTCAGTTGTTCCCTAAAATAAATTATCAATGTAATTTTACAAATATTTATTTCTAGATTTATCATATGTAATTTCTACTCAATAAAGAAACTTACTCGAAGCTCCGTAACAAATCTTGGTGGGAATACAGGCGGTTCTTCAATTTCTAGTCTTGCTGGACGTCCTTGAGCTTCTAGTTCTCTGATCTTTTCAAGACCATCCGGATGTTGGGTATCAAGAATAAGACTACGATGAGCTGCAATTATATGAAATGTAAATTTAACTTATTTAACTATACCATATTATAATTTGATTCTTTATCTCCTTTTAAAGAATTATTTTTTCCTTTACAGTAAAGAATTTATTAAGTAATAACATATTTTTAATAAAATTTGTAGCAATATCAATTTAAAAAAAAAATAAAGTTAATTACGGGTTGCGATATTGACTGTAATATTTTTCACTCTATTTATCAAAATTTTTGTTAGATATCCAATTAGTTATAACTTACATCCAACTTTAATGGTACATGTGTTTACGGCTTCCCCAGCAAGATTTGTAGCCTTACACATGTATGTACCAGAATCTTCTGCATAACTGTACAATATATCAAGAGCTACATATCCAAAGTCATGAGTTGTTCGGAAGCGATGACCAGTCTTTACTGCTTTTCCATTAACAAACCTAAAAAATAAAATATTTTGAAACGATTCTAATATGACAATTATTTTTATAAAAATATATTAAATAAGAAATCCAACCATTCGATTTTCAAATTGGAATCGTTGATAGGTTCTACGCGGCACTCCAGGTGGGCATGTTCTGCCTCTTTAAGATGATCTAGATTATTAAGAGGAGTAAGGAATACTGGTTTTTGGTGGACAATTTCTTTTTCGGCGACTTGTTTAACCTCGACGGTTTCCAGCTGCCGAATCTTCTCAAGACGTTGTGCATCCAAAGTGTCAAGATACAATCCTTGCTTAGCTAAAAAGTTTAAAAAAGTGTTATGTATTTTTTCAGCGGGGGTGATTATAAACAAGGGCAATCTGATTGCCATTAATATTAATTAATTGAATTTATAAGACTGTAAGACCGATGTAAAAATTCTTATCAGTAAGTGTTATGTATACATTAAAATATTATATTAAGAGAATAATAGTAATATAACTTACAATCTACAGAAATTACACAGGTAGTAACTGCTTCACCAACTGCATTTCTTGCTTTGCACATGTAAGTACCAGAATCTTCAGGGTAAGCGTACAAAATATCAAGAGCCACATATCCAAAGTCGTATGTAGTTTTAAACTTATGTCCTTGAGGAATTGGTTGACCATCCCTATACCATTCAACAACCATCGTTGGATCGTTTACTGGTGTTAAGGTGGCTTCTAAATGAGCGTTTTTACCTTCGGGTAAATGTTCAATATTCTTTAGAGGTCTTCCGAACTTTGGTTTTTCAGCAATAATTATGTCTTCTCTATCAGTACGTTTGTAACGTGAGTCGTCTTCCAAATACTGTATCTTTTTTAATGCTCCTTCGTGTTGTGTTTCCCGAATAATTGATGCACGCGCTAAAAGTATAAGGAAATAGTAGAATTAAGTACATTCGTCAGAAATGCTATTCTTAAGGAGATGTGATACCCACGCTATTACTCGATTCTGGGTTCCCGTTTTTCTCCTTCAATTTTAAACTTACTGAAGAAAACTCTATGCACGTTTTAAGTTTAATAAAGAACTACAACGTACCAGAGAATTTCTTTTTTAAATTAAAAATTGAATGAGAAAAACGGGAACCCAATTTTGGGTAATAGGGTGAGTATCGCATCACCTTAACTAAAACTATAATAATTTTCAATTTTAACTTACATTTGACATCGAGATTTATTGCACTCTGTGCTTGGCCAAGTTTGTTTGTTGCTCTACATGTATAAGTACCTGAATCTTCAGCATAAACTGACAATACATCAAGCGAAGCAAATCCAAAGTCATATGCTGTTCTATATCTATGGCCTGTAGAAAGTGGTTTACCATTGTGGAACCATTCCACTTTCAAGTTGGAATCTGGGTAAGGTTCAATGCGGCATTCGTAATGTGCACTTTGACCTTCAACTAAATTTGTCGGACCATTTAATTGAACAGTAAATCTTGGTTTTTCATTAACAACGGTGTCTTCCTCTTCGCGCCTTTGATATTTGCTTGTATCTTCTAATGCTTGTAATTTTGATAATGCACCTTCGTGTTGTGATTCAAATTGCAATGCAGCTTTAGCTAAATAAATTAAATTACGTACACATGTAGGACCATACAAGTTAGATTGTATTAATCTAAAAAGATATTGAATTCAAGTAAATTTACTTACATTGTACGAACAAAGTGGCTGACGTTACTGCTTCGCCAAGATCGTTAACTGCTCTACAAGTATATGTGCCTGCATCTTCAGGGTTAACGTACTTCATATTAAGAGCAACGTAACCAAAGTCATGCATCGTTGTAATACGATTGGCTATAGAAAACATAAAAATAGGTTATTAATTATTCATTGTGTATAAATATGCATTTTCAAATTTAATGAAAATTAAATTCATGTAAATTCTACTTTGTAATTAATCGTTTAACTTTATAAGACCAATGAAATCTCGAAAGAAATAGCGATAAAAAAATTTACGTCAATTATATAGGAACAGCAATTTTTAACCACATGACGTTCACAATAAATTGTATTTTAGTAACTACGAAAATTATGCAAATTCTGGGTAGTATGGTGTAACGAAATGAATTTTAATCCTTGGAGTTTTAAGATAGTGGATCCTTACTTTAGTTTTATAAATATGTTTTCTGTTATACCAAATCACTTACAGGCTAAAATTGGAACACCATTTCGTAACCACTGAACTTTGAGCTTAGAATCTCCTACAGGAATAACCCGGGCTTCAAAGTGTGCAGCTTGGTTTTCAGCAACTTGCAAATCCTTAATGGGCATTGTAAAAACAGGTGCTTGGGTAACGGTCTCTTCCTGAACAGTCTTACGTTGATAACGAGAATGATCTTCCAATTGACGCACTTTGTGTAAGGCTTCTTCATTTTGAGTTTCCAAATAAATTGATTTTTTGGCTGAAACATAACATTAGATAGTCAACATTTTTTTGAGTGTTTCAAACCTACAAAAATATGTTGAAAGTCATCTTACAGTGAACGACAGCAGATGCTGATGTTATGGCTTCTCCTATGGCATTTCTTGCCCGACACGTATATGTTCCTGCATCTTCTGGGTATGCGTACATAATATCCAAAGCAACAAAACCAAAGCTATTAGTTTCGACGAAGCGTGATCCAGCTTTAACAGGTGAATTATTATGGAACCATTCAACTTTCATAGTTGTATCTGAAACTGGAATTAATCTGCATTCAAAATGTGCACGTTGTCCTTCTTTGATTTCTACATTATTCAATGATGTTGTAAAGATTGGAGCTTGTGTAGTAGTTTCTTCCACATCTTCTCGTCGTTGGTATTTTGATCTGTCTTCAAGATAGTGTATTTGCTCAAGGCCAGTTTCATTTTGGGTATCTGTCAAAATCTGAGCTGTGGAGCGACAGCTCAATGCACAGGATACTTCATCGCTTCCAGCTAGATTGACAGCTCGGCATGTATATGTACCAGAGTCTTCTGCAATCAGATCTATTACATCTAAGGCAACATAGCCAAAATCATGAATAGGACGGAATCGATGACCTTGAAAAGAACATTTTATTTTTCAATATTCATGTTCTGGAAAGTGTTAATTAATATAAAATATAAAAATAAATGATAATCACCTATGGTTACTGGACGACCATTTTTATACCATTCTACCTTCAAATTTGAATCTGTTACTGGTTCAAGTTTGCATTCGAAATGAGCATGTTGACCTTCTCTTAGATTTTCTTGATTCTTAGGACGAGTTACAAACTTAGGTTTGACGTTGACAACTTCATCAACAAGTTCTTGTCGTTTGTACTTTGACGCATCCTCTAAATATTGGATTCGTTCAAGTCCTTCTGGATGTTGTGTCTCCAAAATTAAATCTTTCTTTGCATGTACTCTTACTGAACATGATGTTACAGCTTCACCAAGTTGATTACGTGCTTGACAAGTGTAAACGCCAGAATCATCTGGGTAAACTCCTAAGATATCGAGCGCTACATAGTCAAATTCGTAAGATGGTCTAAATCTATGTCCAGTCTTCACTGGCCTTCCATTGACAAACCATTCTACTCTCATTGATGCGTCACCAACAGGTTGCAGGCGGCACTCTAAATGGACGTTTGTTAATTCGACTGTTTCAATATTATGAAGTGGTCGAGTAAATTGTGGTGCTTGCTGAACGGTTACTTCTTCTTGCTGTGTTCTTCTATATCGTGAGGAATCCTCTAACATTTGAATTTGTTCCAAAGATTGTTCATTTTGAGTATCAGTAACTATGTCTGAACGTCCAATTACGCGAACGCAAGCTGAAGTATGAGCTGATCCTAAGTGATTAGTGGCACGGACAGTATATTCACCAGAATCAAGTGCACTTGTATGAATTATATCAAGAGCGACAAATCCAAAATCATAATATGTTCTAAATCTTGAACCAACAGTAACTGGTCTACCATTTTGGAACCACTCGACTCGCATTGTCGGATCTCCCATAGGTTCTAAACGACATTCCAAATGAATATTTTTACCTTCACTAACTGGTGTTGGATCACTTAGAGGTTGTACAAATATTGGTTTGGATTTAGAAATTTCTTCGATATAGTATTGCGGTTCAACAAACTTTGACTCTTCAAATCGTTGTGTCTTTTCATATGCACCATGGTGCATACTGCTTGTATCGATGCTTGAGCGAGCTAAAAAGTAAAACATTAAATTTTAATGGGTGCGTAAATATAATTTTTGTTTTAATGTAAAGTACTTACTTTCAACAATCATAGTTGCAGACAACTTAGCTTCTCCTAAATTATTTCTCGCTACAACAGTGTATGTTCCAGCATCTTCTGATCGAACTTGAAGTATATCAATAGCAACGTAACCAAAATCATGATAAGTTTGAATTCTATTAGCGGCAGTGATGGCTTTGCCATTATGATACCATTCAATCTTCATACTAAGGTCGCTCTGTGGTTCGACACGAGCTTCAAAATGAGCTCTTTGCCCTTCAACAATCTTGTTAGTGCCTTTTAATGGTCCCAAGAATCTAGGTGGTTGATTAATTATTTTTTCCTCTTCTACCTTGCGTGAGTATCGACTAGAATCTTCCAAAGTTTGTATTTTCTGTAATCCACTTGGGTGCTGACTGTCATAAATAATATCATCTTTGGTGATAACACTTAGTTGTGCTGTAGTATGCGCTTCTCCAGCACGATTGTACGCACGACATGTATAAATTCCAACGTCATGAATCGTAACGTATTTAATCGTGAGCGCGACATATCCAAAGTTAAAGAACGTTGTGATTCGTGAACCTGAAATAAAAAGTTGAATTAACAACAATAATATAACATCAAAATATCGCTATTTCAATAATTGATAATAATAATATTCTATTTTGAAATTACTTATAGTAAATAAAAATCATTTACCGATCAAATCATTTACAATTTAATATTGTCGATAATATGTAACAAAAATTAAACAAATTCTTACTAGCTTCAACAGGACGTCCGTCTTTCAACCACTCCACGCGGAGCGACGAATCTCCGACGGGTTCGAGTTGAGCTTCATAATGTGCGAAACCGCCTTCTCGGATACTAATTTGATCCTTGATAGGCGTTCTAAATACCGGTGGGGTTGATTTCTCAGGCGGCTCTTGCACATATTTTTGATGTGCAGCCTGTTGATAAGCTTCCAACTCTTCGGCAGCTTCGATATATCGTTGTTGCTCGGGGATGCCTAAATCGGCAGTAACAGTAGTACGTGCTGTGTAAAAATTTAAAAACTATTTAGTAAAACTAGAACAATTTTAAATAAATTATGTACGAAGTTATTGAGAAAAATATATCATGTTTACCAAAGACACGCAGAGACGCGGTACTGATGGCTTCTCCTGAGCGATTCACAGCCCGTACTGTATAAGAACCTGCATCTTCACCTCGTAGGTGCATAATATTAAGCGAGACGTATCCGAAGTTGAAGATGGTACTGATTCTTGAACCTATAATAGATTATTATTATAGGTATCCATAACTGAATAATAAGTATTTGAAAACATCACATTCTAACGTCATTTTACTTACTGGCTGTGATTGGTCTTCCATCCTTATACCACTCCACTTTCATCGTTGGATCACTAACAGGAGTGAGTTGTGCCTCAAAGTGGGCATTACGTCCTTCCTGCAGTTCTCCTAGATCCTGGAGCGGTCGGATGAAGACCGGTCGCTGAGAAGAGGTCTCCTCCACGCTCTCCTGCCTTTGGTACTTGCTGTAATCCTCGAGTTGTTGGATATAACGAAGACTGTCGGGGTGTTGGCTAGTTTGTTCGATCGTGGCACGTGCTGGAGTAAGAAGATAATGGATAAATATTTTATTATTTTTAATTTTAAAAATCTACGATTTTGATGCTTACGTGTCACGCTGAGGGTGGCTCGAGATTCGGCTACTCCGGTTGAGCTTACGACGCGACAAACATATTCGCCGCTATCATCCATGACTATGCTAATTAAGTCTAAAGCAATGAATCCGAAACGGAAAACAGAAGTTGCTCGGGAGCCTGTAAGAGGAATTAGGTTTTTTAATAGTAAATTAAAATTAATTAGTAAATGAATAATATTGTAAACTCATTTATTGATTTAATACTTACTTGCATCTAAAGCTCTTCCATTAACGTACCACTCCACCCTCATAGTTGGGTCTCCCACCGGTTCGATTCTGGCCTCAAAGTGATTTCTTCCACCTTCCATCTGATGATTATCACGCAGTGGTATTATAAATCGCGGTGGCGGGTAAGTTCGATCCTCTTCTGATGGAGGCAGATACGGTTTCGCCCTTTCAACGTGCTTCAGGTAGATCACTTCGGGGCCAGGTGCTGGTCTATAGTGAGAAGAATTTATTTATTAATCTTTAAAAAATTTTTATAAATAAATGTTAATATCTTTTTTTATCGATTTGGTACAATTTTTCAAATAAAACACAATTTCTGTGTACCAATTCGTTCCTTAATAACCTTTATTATGGCATGACAAATTTTATGCATTCATGTAAATTATTCATTTTTGTTCTTATGCAAATGATTCTTTATTAAAGAAAAATAATAATATGAATGCGTAACTATAGTGTATGGTACTTACTCAGGTTCGATGACTTTCGTCGGTCGGGGTAAGTTCAGGCGTCTTGGTGGTTCGGGGGCTATATCCTTTGGTGTTTCAACAAATAATCGTGCACGGGTGGCGGTAGAGCCAGCTACGTTTTGAGCTGTACATTGATACCAAGCAGCATCAGTTGTTTTCGCAAATGAAATATCTAAGGTTGAGGCTCCACTGCCGTCCGTTGAGATACGCACGTCGGGGCCGGGCGCAATCGGCACGCCATCCTTTTTATGAAAAGATAGTTTAAATAAATTATCGAAAGAAAACATTCAAAAGTGATTATTTCAGAAATGATACGTATGCTAATTAATGAAATGTTTTAATTACTATACGAATTCAAATAATTTTAATATTATCTATATTTATTTTTATGGAATAATTTACATTAATCATTGCTTATTCCATTACGTAATATAGATAAGTTAGTACGGTAAATAAGTTAAATTTTCTAAGACGGTTGCTATTTTCTGCGCGAACTAGTCATAAATAACATTCTAGTAATCTGAAGATTTGCCAAATTCACAGACAGCGTAATATGCTATTTTCTGTTAGAATATAATACGAATCATGATATTTTAATAAAATATCAAATTACACGTAATACATTACGCCTTTTTTAGTAGGCCATTGCCCTAATAAATTTTACTGTATTATTTACGATTTAATATATTTTGGATACTTAGTTTAAAATTACTTATTTTTATGAAATATAATGGTATTGTATATATTGTGCGTGAAGTGTGGAAAATATCTAGATAATTATTAAAATATAGTCAATGAGTGATAAGTGGATAACATGTGGCTTGGAGATCTAAGCTATATATTAGCTGTATATAAAATCTGGTTAACAATATATTTTTTGTACTATTTTTTTATGTATAGTTAAAATAACTTTATTCACGTCCCACTATAGTGGCTACTTTTTTGACCCGAAAAGCGGCACAAAAGTAGCATTTTATCCCTACAATATATAATTCCCTGTTTAGCGGGAATAACAAATATCTCGCTTCGCTCGGGCAGTAAACCCACCGACAGGGATAATTTGTGATTTTGTCCCTTGTTTCATAATGAACTATTAAATTATTATACAATATTGTTTACTAATATTACACACCTTCTGCCAGGTGATTCGAGGTGCTGGAGCTGCAACAGCTCGAGCAGAGAAAATGACTGGTTCACCCTCCTTTACTGTAGTAGTAGTGAACCTTTCGACGAATTTCGGGGCTATGACTTGTTCCTTCTCTATGACATTCAAATTGCACTGGAAGGATATTTCGCCGGCTTTGTTACGAGCAACGCATGTGACGACACCGTTATCAGATCGGCTTACGTTTGTTATCATAAGCGAATTACTGCCGGTTTCATTGACTAAAATTTTGTGCGTTGCGTCATTAGTTACAGGATAACCATTGATATACCATGTAACTTCCGGGTATGGTCTTCCAGTTACTCGACAATCAAATCTGTATAAAAGATGTAGCAATTAGTTTCAATTTCATACAGGCAAAACTTTACTTTTAATGATTTTAAAGTACTTAAAATATACCTTGTCATTTTTCCTTCAGTGACATCACGATCAGTGCAGGTGCGAACGAAATTCGGTGCAAGAATCTTTCCACTTTCAGTAGACAGATCTGGGGTAGGATCAGATTGGAAGGTTGTTATAACTTCTTTAGATGTTTGTGTCGATTGAATTGGCGCATGGTCAACTTGGTCGCTAGATTCGACGGCTAAGCACGCTGAACTAACTGTACAGCCTTGTGGATTCTCTGTCAAAAGGGAATAATGTCCACTGTCTTGAGAAGAGACATTACGAATCTTCAACTGCGCTTGCTGATTTGAGTATACTGTTTGAATATGAGACGATTCGCGCAGGCGTTGACCATCTTTGAACCATGTTAACTGAAATATAATGAAATGTAAAGATGCAGATCAAAGCTACTCATAGTTTTGTAGAACTGTATGAGATATATTTTTTAATATTGCTACATAATTTTTTCGTAAACATTCTTAACAGTTAGATAGCAAACAATTACTATTATTAGTACACTGGTATAAAACGAAATTCATATATTTACCCTTGGTTTTGGATTTCCTGCTACCTTCGCAGTGAATACCGCTTCGGAACCTTCGGTGATCTTCGAGCTTCTAGGTTTCTGCGTAATTTGAGGTGGTGCAACCGGTCCGAGATTTCTATCAACCGACGTCGTGATCTGCGAGTCAGACTCGCCCACGTAACGACGGGTGATCGATTCACGGAACTCAG
>JAPYZP010001553.1:10314-15314 GCA_030522985.1 Torymus sinensis | reverse complement strand
ATTTCTGGATAGCGTTGAAACAATTTTTTCTAGTTATATTTTCTATTTAATGGAGATAAGGTAACCTTAAAATATTTTTACTAAATGTTCTTTGTAATTTGATCGCGTATTTAAAACCAAATGGAGAAAAGATCGCCAATCAAACTATAAATACGAATTATTGGTATTTAATTGGTTTATATAGTACTTTTTCAGGGAATACGAACGGAAATAATGGTTTTCTGTTTGATTCTGTCTCTCTCACTCCTTGCCATAATATCAAGCCTCTTACTAGCAATGTGCTAACTAAAAAGAAAAGCTGGTCAACTTTCATACCTATTAAATACTCATAAATAAGCTAATGTAAATTTGTGAAAAAACGTATTCCATTATTCTGACTATTAAATTGCGAATATGATCGGAAAAATCGTTTCATCGATAGATAGAAATGGCCAACAAAAGTATGTCTACTTTTTGACGATTGTTGATATTTTATATCCAATATTCATATCAAATTTTAGCATACAGTACTTTTGATTCATTCAATTGCTTATTATCAACCAAGAATCTAAAAATTTATTTCTAGAGCAATAAATGTTCCGATACAAACACTTACTTTCACTTTACTGAACAAAAGCTCCGTATTTCTATGACCAGTTAACGCGCGCTGTCCGTTATACATGTTACCTATAATTCATACAATTCACAACGAATTGCAGTGAAGGGTGGCAGACATGAATAAGCCTATGACTACCTACCAGAACAGACTCGTTTTAAATCGATCACTCGAGCGGTGACCAACGAGTGGACCACCGATGAATACGGCTATTAAATTTAGGAACAATATGTGCGATGCGTTATTTTTGATCCTGAACTCGTTCAGTCTTTGCTGCGCTACGAGCATTGTCGTGCTCTGGATGACCAATAGAAAAGAGTGTTTCGCCGGAATTTATCTCTTTTGGCTCGTGTCGATCGTGCAATCGCCGAGCTTTCCCGTAATCGCGGCGCAGTTGGCAAGAAACATTTAGTTTCACCTGTCGACTGTATCTCACACGCGGCGCATCATCACGTCGATGACAATAATTGCACCCACGCGACGCGCAAGCTTCGCCAAATTTCGCGCGTTTTATCTTGTCGATCGCGTGAAATTGGTGTCAGGAAAGTGACAGTTATCATTGTGCAAGTTCAACAAGTTATACATCCTTTTTTAAATAAAATATTTTTTATTTATGATCCGAAATAATGGCTTTTAAAGTCTTAATGCTATTAGAAAAAAAAATACGTATTAATTTTAAACTAGCTAACATTTTTATTTTTATAAATATTTGGTATTAGAGTATCTTGATGTCTATTTTGTACCACCCTTCTTAAAATAAAGTATTAAATACGCTCTATAAATCTGTAGCTGGTCTAAAGTTATAATTTTGGTGTGCATACAGTTATGATCACATTAGGATTGCTCTTATGAATTATTTTAAATTTACTAAATTCTGCAAAAAAACGTTTTTTTGCATCAAACTTTGATTGGTTAGCTTGCCAATATTTTTTGCAACGTTAAAATTACAGCGATATCTTTCGTGTTTACAGTCACCAGGAGACCGGCAGAACTCGTAAACAACGCGGTAGCGAACGGCATTTTCATATATATTCACTGCTTTCCTGCGCTTTGGAGCACATCCAATTCTGTAATGGTGCCGCAAAAAGAATGCGTCTTAGTATTCGCGCAACACTTTGAAACCGGCAAGCTTCATTTTGAATTTTCCGCGGATCTTTGGTGGAACTCAACGTTGCAGAACGTACGAAAAATGATTATGATACCGTTTAATTTTCCAACAGAAAAATAACGATTAGCTGGTTTAGAATAGCTGATTGAACCGTAAACAACTTTTAACATTATAAATAAAAAGATAGAAAGTTTATGGTAGCTGACATCCTTTTTTATAGTTAAGAAATATGTTTTTTGTCAATAACGAAATAACGAAAATACTATTAAAAATAGAAGTGAACCGACTCAAATTGGAACGCGAGCGAAAAAACCAAAATTATTTTGGGTCGGTGATTAATAGCCCAGTAAATAAGAATAAATCTAGCAACAAAACGATATTACAGAGATGAAAATATATCTATAAATTAACCAAAACTTAGGTGTTAATATGTAAATATACATGTACATGTATCTATGTTGAAAAATTAGGTATAAAATAGTATGTAAAAAATGATCTTTTTTTTGTACTGTGGTACTCATTTGAACTATATGCAATCTGACCTACTAACGCGAGATTTTAAAATGATTTTGAAAAATTTTGCAATACATTTTCTCCTCAATGTCAAAAATAATCATCACGTAGACGACTTGAATGCCTACACACCCGTTCTCAATTGAGGCCTCAATCATAAATCAGAAACTCGAGCACACACATTCCATCGGGCTGCGCCCTCAAGCAGAGTCCACGAAAGAGCCTAAAAAAATCACCGTCATATCGAGGAAATCAAGTGGCGACGCGCGAGGGGGGGGTGGCGGGGGGGGGGGGGGGGGGGGGGGGGGGGGGGGGGGAGGTCAGCAGAGCCCGCTCGCGATTACGCGTCCGCGTTACGAATTCCGACACAGCTGTTGCGCCGAGAGGTTCGCGACGGCGGCGGCCGCATGCGCGCTCTCGGGAGCAAGTGCGAGCGCGCGAGAGGAATTTTGGAGCGCGCGCGAGCGAGGCCCTAAATTTAGCACGGCACCGACCGAGAGCTCACTCGAAAATAGAATACCGACGTGGAAGAACTCGCGGCGAGGCGGCGAGGGAAAAAGTCACGATTTTTGTGCGCCGCTCGGTCGCGACGGCGAATTTTTAAGGGCCGCCGCTGCCCCGCGCCCACTTATCGGAATCGGATCGGTTTTGGGGGACTCTCAGGAGCGGGGCTTGCTCTTATCTTATCGGCTAATTAGAGAAACGCGCTCGTTGATTCAGCTTTCGTCAAGATTTTATTCAATTGATCGATTTACCAATATTAACGAGGAAATATACGAATAAAATTTAAATCTTTTTTTTAAATTTTTTTAACGACTATTACTATATTTCGATGGTTTTGCGATTGTAAATGTAGATAGTAAATATAAACTTTGCATTTTAACTCGTCGCCGAATTATTTTCAGATCGTTCACTTTAGTGTAAACCTTCTGAATTCTTTTCGTGCCAGTATTTCTTTCAGATTTGTTATTCGGGAATCCTAAAATATTCATTTATTTTTATCATATATGCCTACTTAGCAGAGATATATTTTACTGCTTGTGGAAGCATATTTTCAGGATTGCGAAAGGAAGTCTTAAATTTTGATGTTTAGTATATAGTACATCGATTGCGACATCCAGTTAATTATTAATTTTATAATTAAAAATTATCGGTTAAATTTGTTTTTTACTGAAATATTATCCGTGAATCAAAAGTTCGCTATTACATTTTCTTTTATTTTACCTCGCATTATATAAATGTCTATTCAGAAAACTAAATATAGGCGTTGTTTATTTTGATTCACGCTTTATAAATAGTCGTTACTAAATCTCGTATTTTCAATTGCAAATCTAGCATAAACATGCACAATACCGATACCGATCTTTTCCAATTTTTCTCCCCCTTTCTAAAAGGCACGAAAGAAGTTAGTTCCTCAACGCCCTAATCCTCAGCCACGCGCGCCCAGAACCTAAAAACATCGAGCTGACGGTGCTAAGCTCGACTCGCGACCATAAAAACAACAGCCCGTCCTATACACGCTCGTCTTTCATTTCATCCCATTGCCCCGCGCACGCGCGTGCGGAATGCGCGCTACCGGGCGCTGCTCTTTAAAAAAAAACGCGGGCATGCGTGCGTGTGTGTGTGTGCACGCGCGAGGTGTATGAGCGTAACGAGGCGCTCGAGTGCGCGCCCGCGCACCTAACAGTTCTTCCATACGCTGCGCTGAGCGCGAGCGCGCGAGATGCAGCCGCGGCGGTGCGCTCTTCGAACTTTATATGTCTCGGGCGGACATCAGCCGGTATTTTTACGTCTCGCGTTCCCTCGCGCGCTCGTATTATATGCGCGGGACTCTCCCTCTCGCTCGTTTTCCGATCGGATCGGCGAGCGCCCGCGCGTGAATCGGTCGCGTGGAATTTCGGATTGTTTGCTTATTGGCCTTCGTTTATTTCGGTCGAGGGAGAATAAGCGAGAGAGTGTGTGAGAAAGATGGAGAATCGTCTATAGCCCTTGTTACGCTATTTTTCTCTTTTTTTTAAAGCACGAGAGACTACATCTATATGGGTTATTAATAGTGCTTATGAATATTATAAATAACCGCGCGCAAACCCTGTGATTATTCCGAATTCTTGCGGATATTGAATTACACATTAAAAATAGCTCTCCCTCTCTCTAGTTGTTAATTATCTCATCTCGTAAATGAATTTTGAGTTTGTAGAATTTTTACCTACGTGCCAGTCGCGAAGATCGGTATGCAGCTTACCATTAAACTTTAAATATCGTTTATTTTTAGAATAAGGCGACAGAGTCGTAAATCAATTTTCAGACGATTTCGCAACATTTGTCGTCTACGTTTGAAATTCGTCATCACATAATTTTGGGAGATTTGCATTACTTTGAAACCCCAATGTTTCACAGAACCAAACAACCGCTTTTACTCTATACGCTAAGAAAACTCGGCATTTCGCTGAAATTTGTTCACGATCACAGTCCCCCCGAAAGATCGTCGAACTGACCTCTCTGCTGGGTGATCTGCTGGCGGGTGACCTGTGTCTCCGTTCGCTCCTGCGAGTACTGCTGCTTTTGCGTGTCCCATGATTGCTGGCGCTTCATCTTGCCGGGTATCGCGCAAGCCTTCCAGCTTGTCGGCTCCCGAAGTCCCGAACGATATGCGAATTAATGAACCGATGAGCAGCGAGATTATTCCGATCGATCCTCCTTCCCGCGGGTGTTCCCTCGGCGAGGGGCCACTTTATTGCTCGCTCTCAACCAAAACAGTGAATAATAAAAAACAAAAAATAAAAA